>JAJOOO010001170.1:0-101079 GCA_029582685.1 Solanum piurae | reverse complement strand
AAATATTTTCAACTTCAAATTTTTATTTTTTCACCCCTACCCTCGATCCCCCCGCCAGCCCCCCCCCCACCCCCGGCCCCGCTCCCCCAAAAAAATTAAGTTTAATTTTAAAAATATTTTTAATTTCAAAAAATATTTTCTACTCTAATAAAAATAAAAGATATTTCTCAAAAATATTTTGCAGTGAACAACAAATAATGCAAAAAAAGGGGAAAATTATTGAAAAAAATAGAAAGAGGGTTTAATTGTCCTTTCAATGTTTTTTTTTTTTACTGTTGGACCCCTCAATTTTTACATCTGACGCGCCTAATTTGAGTGTATTTCACGCATTTTGCCAGGTAGGATCCGAGTGTTTTTTTGTTTAAGTTTTGGATAGTTAAAGTGCCTATTTGTGCACTCAAAAAATTAAAGGTCAAAAGTTATAATTTGAAGCCAAGTTAAGGGTCCAATTTATGTATTATGCCATTTTCTTAATTAACATTTTAGGGTTCCTAGATAGCGATTGTTGGAGAAGAAATAATGGCGTCGGTGACAATTGGAATCACCAGCCTGGAAGTCCGATACATCGTCAACTACATCGGCAACCTCATCGGCAACCTCATCGGCAATGGCATCATTATGTATTGAGCGTGCTGGACCAATAATTTCGTTGCCGAAGAAAGTAAGTATACCTACCTCAAGGTCACTTAGAACACCTCTCTAATTACCCGTCCATAGTTGTCCTCTTCTTAGTTTCAATTTTGTTGAAAATTTGGTACAAATTGATTAAAATATTTTCTTGTGTAGGTTTGTCGGTAGCAATTTTTGATCCTGTAAATTGCAACTGTAGCAGAGGATCACAAAAAAATATTATTTGGTGCAAATTGCAACTCAATGAGTCAGTTTCTATTATCATTTCTAGACTGAAGTTTCCAGTCCTAGTATCCAATAAAGTTCTGAATGTTGACTGAATTTGAAGGATCTGGATATTGTTATGTGCAATTATAGTACCATCGTGTTATCTATTAGAGTGGTTTTCGATAGATCCTCGGCTCGAATGTTAAAGACTCTCGGCACTAGGTGGAATAGGGGGAGGGGGATGTCCAAGTAATGAAGAAACAACTGTATGGTTTGGGTTTGCGTACTCTCTACCCTTCCTAGATCTCACTCATGGGATTACACTGAGTATGTTGTTGTAGTTGGCTAGTTGCAATAACGTATGGAACAAATACTGCTGCAATGTTGATTTCAATGACATTGATGTTGTAGTTTGCTTATGCATTTTTGGTCTGAGAAATGAAAGTTGTATTATTTTGAGTCTATTCTTGTTAGAGAAAGACCTTAATGTTTTGATCTTTTCTTCTTCTTGCAGACAGAAACACTACTAGGATACTAGGACTAACTCCACTCTTTTTCTTCACGTTATTGGAGGGTCCGGCGAATTTTTTTTCCCCAAAACACTGTTCATTTGTCAATGGGCCATTTAGCTTTTTTCAGCGGCATACTATCAGTTAATTTCATCTTTTATAGTTTGGTATCTTAGACTAGTACTTGTTATGTTAACTTAAATTTTGGATCATTTTGTTTCTCTTTTTTGATATCAGCCTTTCCTCCTTTCCCTATAACTATGAGCCGGTGTGCTATTGATTTTCTGTACTTAGAAATATCAGATGGTACTAAAGAATGCTAGTCCAAAATAGAGTGAGATTGTACTCATTTTGTCTATATATGATGATGTAGTTTTGTTGTTTCTTCTCTCTAACTCACTGTTGCAGTGGACGTTAGAATGAAGCTTTCACTAGCTTTCCTGTTGAAGCTTCCACTGCACATCAAAGAATGAAGATTATAGTTATTTGTTTCATCTCCTTGAGTGAAGCTATATAGTTGCAGCTATATAGATGTTTCAGCCTTTTTCTCATTTTCCAGCCAACTAGATTAACTATTGAACTCATATCAATCTCTACTACATTATTATGCAGATTGCAGCATGCTTAAGCTCCGATTATGGATAATGTTCCATCTGCAATGCTGTAAGGAAATGTGCAACAGAAATGCTGAAAAACGAAAGAAATAAATCATTCCACACACTAATGGATCCAAAGCTAACTCTAGAAGAAGGGCCGAAATGGTTAAAGATTTTAGTTCATTTCATTTTACTTTAATTACTATAAACTAACTTAATGTGTAATTATTTTTAATTAGTTAAAATATTCTCGGTTGATTTTTTTGCTTATAGATGGCTGAGACTGGTCAAATGCCTGGACGAGCACAACTTTATCTTGCTACTCACAAGAATGTAAATGGAGCATATGTTAACGAAGCGGCAAAAGTTATATGCGTAAGTTTCTTAAGGGGAAAATAGCACTCCAGTTGTAAATGCACTTTGCTTGAATATGTGAATGCCTAACTACTAAGTTGGTCTGGTATTTTACTGTTAATTGCAACATTGTGAAGCTAGGATACGTTTATAGTATAATTAACTATGAATTTGAGTTATTTTATTTGCATAAAAAGTTGTTAAGATGTTGGTGTTGCTCAGCTCTTCATTTGTCTTGAATCTTGATGTTCTCAAGCTTGAAATTTATGATATAAACAAGTTGTGGTTTCTGTTTGAAGGTCATTAAAATTATATATATAAAATATAACTAGCTAAGATGATGTTCCAAAAATTCCCTTCTCTACATTGCTGAACCTTTTGAGTTCCAAAAATATCGTTAGTCTCGTACACTAAAAAAAAGTAGACATTCATTTTTTAGTTTAATTTGACTATAAAAAAATATTTATCTAAACAACAGTTCTAGTAACATTGTAGTAATTCAACACTTTCGACATATTTATATCATTTGTTATGTAACTATGTGATGGTTAGGGAGCGCTTTACCTGGAACTTTTCGGTGTGAATTCGGATTTAGTCGGAGTCTTACGTGGGTACCGGACACCGGATAAGTTGACATCTTTGAAAGTTGTAGTTACAAATATTGTATTTTCTGGATTTTCTTTTTGTTGAGAAGTTGGTTTGCCTTTATCAGTTTGGTCTATGAATTACTGCGGTATGCAAGTATTGTTCAAATTAAGTGAGTTGGGTCATGATCTAATCCATTTTTTTGCTCAGCCCATATTAGCCCAAGTAAATTTGGGCGGATCAATTATTTATTCAACCCATTTTAATCCTATCGGCCATTTGATACCCCTACGTTAACCATAATCACGCTACCTGTTATTTGACCTATAAGAATGTATACACAAGTTGTATTCTTGATAACTTAATTATACTTTTACAGACACCTTCTTGGAGATGAGTTGGGGCCTCTGACTATAGATGATCTTGAGTATCTTGAAGTCCAACTAGATACTTCCCTCAAACACATTAGGTCCACCAGGGTAAGCTTATTCATATTAACTTATAACAAATTTTTGGATCCTTTGATTCAAGTATTCTAATTGTATCTACTGGCTCTTCTATAGACACCAATGATGCTTGACCAGCTCTCTGATCTTCAAACTAAGGTGTTCTCATTTGATTCTAAAATGTTCTTAGATCAACATGATGCATGTGTTCAATAGTTAGTAATTGAGGTAACTTAATATTTAATCATAACAGGAGAAATTGTGGAATGAGGCTAACAAGGTTCCTGAAAGAAAGGTAGGTTGCCCATACATGTGATTGATTGTACCTCATTTTCTAGCTCAATATATATTACTAGTTGTATTGTGATTGATTTTTGTTAGAAATATCGCTTTAGGTTTATTTTTCATCAATTTATATTCACCTAGCTAAGTTGTTAAATTAAAGTATTTCTGTTGAAGAGTCTCACATCGGCCCTTTTAAGGAATGGGTAGTCTCTTTATATAGCGTTGGGAAATTGTGAGCTAGTTTTTAGCGTTCAATAATTATTAAGCCGAAGATCAATTCCTTATTAATGTACCAAACTGTGCTGTAATGTCATTGAATTGCACATAATTTGTTAGCAGATGGAAGAGATATATGCTGAAAACAACCTGCAACAAACATGGGGTGGTGGTGAGCAAAGTCTCAATTATGGTCAGCAGCAACATCCTCAATCTCAGGGTTTCTTCCAACCTCTAGAGTGCAACTCTTCCTTGCAAATTGGGTAAATTCTACCATTAATTTCATTATATATATATATATATTCTTACTTTTAATTTATTATATCTATTTTGTAACTGTCGATTAGTTGACAAGTGAGACTTGATCTAGTACAAAGCATCTTCAACTATAGGTGATTCGAAAAAAGAAAAGAAGCAAATGGGCAAACATATGGCATTTGTTTTTGTTTGAAGGTCGATGTTGAGTTCTGCACCTTTTGATTTTCTTGCTTCTGGTGCTGTGTAGCTTTCAACCAAATGGGCAAACATATGGCTTTTGATTTTGATTGTAAAACTAATAGTACATTTATTGATATATTTTTGTGTTTGAAATACATTTCATTTCTTAATACTAATATGTCCTTTTAAGTTGGACTATGATGTACATATTAGTTAGTCATTAATATTTACAATTGAATATAACTAGAAAAATGCTGTAAAAAAATTACATGTTCATGAATTGCAGGGGTTGAAACTCCTGTTAGTTTTATGTGAAATTCATAAATTCCGGGGGTTTTGACTCCCGGACTCGTTAAATTGTTGGGGTTCTGATTCCCAGAAATTGAAGTGCAGATTTGTTGATATCAATTTGTGGGGTTCAAAACCCCGCTAATAACCCTCTGCTAATGGTAACAGGAGTTGGTGAAAAACCCCCGCGACTTAATTATGGCAAATCTAACTGCAGGGGTTTTTGCAACTGCCGTAACAACAAATTGCGGGGGTTACTGACTGCCGCAAAATGTAATTTCAACCCCCATAATTTGGACCTTTTTTTGTAATGCACCAAGATGTAATTTTGTTCGTATGAACTCACACATGGAGCCATGAAGTCTATCCCCCTAACGTCAAACAACCCAATCTCCATGATTGGGTTCCGTTAAATATCATTTTCCTCGTAATGCATTTATGTCATTGATGTTTCCCAAACTACACTCTTTTACATGATAAAAGCAGTTAATGGCAAATTACAGTAACCTTACTAGGTTGAGGTCGAATACCATAAAGAGTGATGTTAGAGATATTTATAGCTTGCTATTGGAATTCTAATAAGTAATTGTTATTGAAAAATTGGGGGATTTTATGGAAGATCACTAATTACTTGGATTTTTATCAATAATAAGACGAACTAAGGTTACTATTCTTAGATATCGAAACTCAAACGAGATACTGTACTGTTCTTAGAAGTGTACAAAAGATACCATAAACAAGACATTTTCTCAAATTTATAGAATGCGAAGCAATACATTTGAAAACTTTTAGTTGGAGTTTGATTCTCAGGGTAGTAGAAACCTAGAAAGAATATAGTTTTTTCGAGGCACCACAATACCAAGGAAAATATAAATCTTTCAATAACAAAGAAAGAGCGGGAGGAAATTAAGGACTTACAAACTTAAGAGAACAAAATCTTCATCAATGATCATATCCACCTTCTGATCTGGATCATCTTGGGATATTTGTATGATATATTAATGAGGGACTACTTATTAATTTATGCATATGCATAACGGCAAGGGTAAATAAATTAAAAGGAACAATCATGTTTTATTTAGTTTTGCATATTTATATACCTAGGCCATTTGTATAATGGTAAGGGTATATATGAGTCGCTTTTGTTACGAAGAGTATATCAGTTCTAAATTGCAAAGTTGATGGATATATCAGACCCTTTTTCCCAATAAGAAAAAAATTAGATTCGACCTGAACTTGTGAAGGGTGGAAAAGCTGTGAGGAGTTGATCTTCCTAAATTGACCCATAGTGGATATTCCACAAGCAGAAGTCATGCTGGTGTGTAACAAGTCTCGGCTATGAAATTGAATAACCACATTTCCACCTTAGGAATGTCGTATACTTTGATGTTCAATGCATAGAGTGTTGCGGACCCTGTCAAAGTGTTACAACCAATCTCGAAACTAGGGTCAATGGTACAACCTGATCCTAATCCAATTCCAAAAGGATACAGAACTTTGAGGTTCTCACACTTCTTTAGGCATCCTGGTTTCGTAATATTTGCCCCTTTCGTGATGGTGGCGATGGTGGTGTTGGTGGGAGAAGATGTTGTGTTAGTGGTGGTTTGAGCAGTGACTAATGTCAAGATTATTAGAAAGAAATGAAGCAGAAGGAATTGTCTTTGCTTCATGATTTTGAAGAGTGCTATCATCTACTAATGTGTAGAACAATTTATTTCACTAGTTTAAGTCAAATCCCTTAATAGAAAAGAGTTTATTTTATTAGGATACCCTTATAAGAGAGAAGGAAAAATATACCATATGACCTTATATTTCATAGTTTATGATCATGAGTACTAAAGACACGACAACAAATTATTAAACAACTAAAAATTAAAGGATAACAATCAACCAACATAAAGATTCACATATTGAAACAAATAAATTTCACTGAACATTTAAAAGTAAATAAAACCATATGGATAAACTCTTCTCTAATGACAATCAGGTCAATGACCTAACTCCATTTAATACAAATTAATGAACCACAGAAGCCTTCACATCATCTGGATCAACCATAATATTCTCTAAATTTTGGTTTAGGAACATATCTATTTTTTTTTTACAAAAATTTACTACTAGGAAAATAAATAAGAATAACAACATGGCTTCCCATAGTAATTGAAAGTTTACGTGCTTCCTTGATAAGACTTGTCATTTCCTTTTTGAAAGTTGCACTGTGTTTTACTTTAAACTCTATCATCTTTATTACAGTTTTTTATTGGTGTACAATCTTAATTTCTGCCATTTCAAAGGCGTTAGGAGAAAGAAGGTGGTTTGACTGAATAAACTTGAGAAACTTTTAGAAGAAAGTCGTGTTATTTATAAGTGACTGTTATAAAATATTATGATGTGGATGTCTACTACACCAAGAAGTTACTCTCACTAATTATCTCCATTACTTCCCTCCATTATGAAGATAACCTCCACCTTTATGATCATCATTCTTGTAACCTTACACCTCCATAACCTCCTCCTTTATATTCATGATTAATGTCATTTTTATGACAAACCTTTTGTATACCTCTATGTAAATAAATAGAGGTATAAGATTTCATATTGTATACACTTGAATACTTGAAAGAATAAGAAAAACTCTCATCTCTATTATCTCTATATTTCTATTGTACTCATCTTATATATTTCTTGTCTACTTTCTTGCTTATGTTATCACTCTTTTAACTTAGTTTTATAACATGTTATCATCACGATTCTTCAATTTTCAGATTAAGTTTCAACTTGATTTTTCCACCCATGATAAGGTATGTAATTATATTGAATTTTTCCATGATGACTTAGGTAATTGTTCTCTACATTTTTTTTTGTATATATTGCTCCAAAAAGTTGAATTTGATTTCATTTCTCCTCCGAAAAGGTAAGGTATGTAAACAATGAAGGTAAGGTGTGTAATTTCTCCAAGTTAGATGCTTACCTGAAAAAGATTATGTAATGACCTCCAGGTCATTTCTGTGTTTATGCCTCCTCATGTTCGTCGTTTAGAGCTTTCCTATAGCGACCGAAAGTCATTTATGACTTGTTGGAAATGATGGTTCGGTCACTTAGTCATTTTTTTAGTTTTTATGCGAGTTTGAGTGTTTTGGAGCTTTTGAACCTTGAACGGCCAATTTTGACAAAAAGTTAGAGAAGATGACTTCACAATCTAATTATGACGATTCCATCAATTCTAGAAGAGTCATTTTAGGCTAGTAGCAAGGTTGACACAACTCCCAAGGCTTTCAGTGCGAGTTTGTGTGATTAGGTGTTTTAACTTTCAAGTTAAGGCCTAATTTTAACTTTAGACAACATTCTGAGCAAACAAGCTTAGATGAGAAATCTATCAGTACGGTTGGCTCTGGAATATTGAGTTTGGTCTAGAACAACCCTTAGTTTGGATCGCGATTCTTCTGGGCTAATTCTAACCCCCTTTTAGATTTTGGCTTAAAACAATGTTTGGGTGTGGGACCCACTTTTTTTTAAGATGACCTCGTATGAGAATTTTAACTACTCTATTGAGTCCGGAATATCAAATTTGATAGGTTTACATATCTCGTTTGCATGCAGAGGTTACAAATGAATTCATAACTCCTTGACGGAGGCTTGAAACTTTCCAAAAACCAGTTGATGTGCATTAGCTAGTGTAGGCCAATTTGCTCTTCGCATTCGCGGGCCCCTTCCCGCGATCGCAGAGGTCAATTGATGTCAAGCCCCGAAGCTACCCCCATGACGCCGACACGGGACCTAGGATCACAAGTGACCCCAAGCTAACCCTGCTGGCATATCATAAGCATACTTAAATAAACTAAAGTAAAGAAATACTGTGCGGAAGCTAAATCATCATGTAAACTGAAGTGATGGGGAATACCCATATACTATCTGAATAAATGAAAAGTGAGAGTTCAACAACAACTGAAAAGTCAAACTCTAACACTAAAACTAAAACTATCTATGGCTGCAGTAAGCCTCTACTGACTAGAAATGCTGGTACATGCCCCAGCTAGATCTAGCAAATACTAAAACTAAAGACTAAAATCAAAGGATAATAATCATGTCACTCATCCTCAAAGAATGAGGACTCACCACTGATGCTGCTGAATTGAAGATCGGGAACTGATCTATGCGTGATCTGGAAGCTGAGAACCTGAACCTACATCACGAGAAGATGTAGCGCAGAGTATGCATCAATACTTGAAAGGTACTGAGCATGCATGATAGAGTAAAGGTGAACAATAACATAACTGAACCAAAGCATAATGTCTGAGCAATGATAAGAGATAAACATGATACTAAATTGAAAACACTGAATCATGAGCTACTGAATGTAATGACCAAGTTTATAACATGCTGAGACTGAAATCTGACCATAACTGATAATATGGTCAATGCAATAGAATCTGACTGAACTGTGGGAGCTACTAATAACCGACATAAAACCACCTGAGCTAAATGTGGATTCCGATGTATACGCCCCATCGAGAGGACCCAATATACCCGGCCAGAGGTACAGAGGCATGACTGGCGTGATCACTAAAATGATGCCCACAGAGGGGACTTACAACCTACGGGGCACGTAGTTCTGGAACTTGCGGGTGACTGACCCTAGTCCACTCGGTATTAAGCTTCTCCCAATCGATTATGTAATTTAGAAATTTATAACTGAAATGCTGTAATACTAGATAGCTCAAAATACTGACATGCATCATGAAAATATGATTAGGAACATTAAAGTAACTAATTTGTACTGATCTGCTCAAATTCTATAAATCCTAGGTCTAGATAATATTAAGGGAATCAAGAATCTGACTGAATTCTAGGGACCTAATGGGTGAAAGGAACCCACTAGTGAAATCCCACATACCTGGGGATGAATTCCACAGAGAAATCTTCCGATTTTGGGGCTGAAACTGATGAAAACTCGTTGCGTCCTTGAACTAGGGTTGCTCGACTTTCTCCTCTATTTTGCTCTAAGGTTGATGAATTTTTGGTGAATAACTGATTAGGTTAGGTTCTAATTAGTTTACTAGGCTAAAACTGACCAAAACCACGTAGTTTAGGGGTTAAACGACGTAGTTTAGGTGTCCAACGCATAGGAGAAAAAACCAAACGACCCCTGACTTAAAATCTACCGAAGCCACCTACGGACGGATCAACGTTCTGTGGACTGATCCACGATCCATCCTGTCAGTCCATCGATCGACTTCAGAGACTAAGTTATGAGGGTTTCGACCTACGGATGGATCGACAGTCCATCGACTGATCCATGATCCGTCCTATCTGACTGTCGATCAACTTTAGAGAACAAGTTTTGAGGGCTCCTGAGGGTCTTGACCTACGGACGGATCGACGATCTGTGGACTGATCCACGATCCATCCTGTCAGGCCGTGTGTCATGCCTTAGAATAGTTTTTTTCTGAGTTTCTGGGGAGGGTTGCATGTGGCCATCCACGGACCACCAGAATGGGCCGTGTGTCACCCTACGATCCATGGGTGGCAACCGTGGGTTGCAGCTGCAACTTCTGGAAATCTGCTGGTTTGATCTATTTTTGTATACGGGGTGTTACAATTGACATGAGGGCCACATTTGTCGAGTCCTAGCTGCTATCATGGAGGTCACGTTCGTGGAGGCTTTGTCGCGATTGCGGAGATCTAGTTCATTCCTAGTTGCATTCGCAGGGCCTCTGTTGCATTCGCGGAGGCCTTCAACATTCGCGAAGAAGCGCGATGACTAGTCTTTACATGTCATCAATAACTTGAATAGTACGCTCTGACTGAACATCAGTCCGCGGGTGGAAAGTTGTGCTAAGGTCAACGCGAGTGCCCAACTCATCCTGAAAAATCCTCTAAAAGCTCGAAGTAAACTGAGCACCCCGATCTGATATAATAGAGACTGACACACCATATAGACGAACAACCTCACGAATGTAGATACATGCAAATATCTCGATGCTGAATAATGACTGAACAAGAAGGAAGTGTGCTGACTTGGTCAACCGATGAACGATGAACCAAATGCTATCAATCCTCTAGAAGTCTGAGGCAACCTTGCCACGAAGTCCTTAGTGATGCGATCCCACTTTAACTCAGGAAAGGGTAATCTATGAAAATCACCATTGGGCCTCAAATGCTCGACATTCACCTGGTTGAAACTACTACTAATAATTCTGCCTCAAGTCTCGATACATCTTCGCAGTTTCCGAATGGATGGAATATCTAGAATCATGGGCCTCATGAAGTTTCACCTGAATAAAACCCTCGACTCTCGGAACACAAATACAACATGCACACCTTAAAATTCCATCTAAATCTAAGGTAACCTGGCCGACATTACCTGTTAATACCTGATATCGAAGTGAAACCAAGGCCTCATCCTCAAACGGACGACTACAAATTTGTTCAACAAGAGAGGAGTGAAATCCCACATAGGCTAGAACACACCTAGATCTGAAACATCCAACTGAACCATCTAATTAGCTAAGGACTAGATGTCCAAAGCTAAAGGTCTCTCCATAGTAGATAAGAAGGCTAGACTACCCATACTCACTGCCTTCCGACTCAAGGCGTCCACTACCATATTCACCTTACCCGAATGGTAGAGAATAAATGTCATAGTCCTTCAGAAGCTCAATCCAGAGATGCTACCTTGAATTAAGGTCCTTCTGAATCATGAATTACTAAAGACTCCTGTGATCAGTGTAGATCTTGCAACGAACTTCATACATGTAGTGCCTCCCGATCTTAAGTGCAAAAACTACCATCGCCAACTACAAATCATGGGTGGGGTAGTTTCACTCATGTAGCCTAAGCTTCCTTGATGCATAAGTAATAACCCGGACCCGCTGCATCAATACACAACCCAAACCAATGCCGGATAGGTCATAATAGACCATGAAGCCCTCACCCGAAACTGGAAGTGTCAATATAGGAGCGGTAGTTAGTAACTCCTTGAGCTTATAAAAGCTCAACTCACACTCCTTAGACCACTCAAAAGGAAAATATAGGTGAATCAACCAGGTCAGAGGGTCTTCTATGGTGGAGAATCCCTCCACAAACTGTTTATATTAGCCTACAAATTTGACGAAGCTCCAAACCTAAGTAACTAAAGTGGGCCTAAACCAATCATGAATAGCCTCAATTTTACCTGATCTACCATGATGGCATCCTTGGACACCACGTGCCCCAAGAATGCTATAGAGTCAATCCAAAACTCACACTTTGAGAACTTTGCATAAAGCTGATGATCTCTCAATGTCTGGAGCACAACCCTCAGGTGCTGCTCATGATCACTCATGCTCTGTGAGTACACCATAATGTAATCTATGAACTCAATGACGAACAAATCAATATATAGTCTAAACACCTGTGTCATAATGTCTATGGAGGCGGTAGGGACATTAGTCAACCCAAAATATATCACCAGGAACTCATAGTAGCCATATCAAGTCCTGAATGCACTATTAGGGATATCCGTTGCCATAATCCTCAACTGATGGTAAACGGACCTCAGATCAATTTTCGAAAACACTACAACACCTTGAAGCTGGTCAAAAAAATCATCAATCCTAGGTATGGGGCAACAATTCTTCACTGTCACCTTATTCAACTACCTATAATCAATACACATGCGCATCATACAATCCTTCTTCTTCACAAAAACAAAAGGGAGCGCCTCAAGGCGATACACTTGGCCTGATAAATCCCTTACCTAAGAGATCCAGAAGTTGAACACTGAGATCCTTGAGCTCTGCAGGAGCCATACAATAGAGTGGAATAGAAATAGGCCGAGTACGTGGCTAAAGCTTAATAGAGAAATTAATATCATGCTCTAGGGGTAGGACATGTAGGTTAGTAGGAAACACATCTACAAAATCACAAACGATTGGAGCTGATTTAAATGGAGGGACCTCTCTACTTACATTACACATATAAGCTAAGAAATACAAACACCTGTTAGTCACTAGCCTCATAACCCGAATAGAAGAGATAATTCAAACCGTTGTGCTACTAATGGATCCCTATCACACCACGAGGGATACATGTCATAACAAAGTAGCAATCTTAGAGAAGCAATCTGAGACCACACGGTAGGGAGATATCCAATCCATGCCCAGAATAGTATCAAAATCAAACATATTTAATAATATAAGGTCAGCCCGGGTGTCAAGTCCCTATATAGTAACTAAGCAAGAAGGAAACACCCGATCCACTACTAAAGACTCACCCACAAGGGTTGACACACGCAATGGTGTTGTCATTGGCTTAGAATTCACACCCACATGAGAAGTATAATTCAAATATATATAAGAATAGGTAGAGCCTGGAACAAATAAGGTCAAGGTGAGCTGATGGCATAAAAGAATCGTACTTTTGATCACATTGTTAGAGGCCTCAACATCCTCCCTCGCTAGAGCTGCATAGAAATGGCCTTGTTTGGCTTCTCCCTAGCCATCAATACTTCCACTTGACTTGTCTTCGTAGGGACCACTCTAAGTACCCTTCTTTCCACCACGATGGTCCTGACCCTAACCTCAACCTCTAACTAGAGATGTTGCTGATGGAGCTTGTTGTAGAGCTGGATCAATCCTCCTACGTAGAGGGCATTGTATATCCCAATGATCTAACTCACTACAGTCAAAACAACCCAGAGATGATCTGCTCCAAGAAGAACGACCACCACAGCCTGAAGTAGTAGCCTGGGACCCATGCCTCTAGCTAGATCCAACCTTACTCCAGCTATACCAATCACCTTTTGAACTCTGCAATGATGCCTGAACAGGCCGACTGGGTTGACCCTACTGAAAGCGCTGCCAAGTTCTATCATGTGCATCTATGGCCCCTGAATGGGACCCACTGTAGCTACCTTTATATCTAGCTCTCTTTTCGCTGCCCCCTTGGGACTCACTACGGAGCTGCTCAATAGTGCAGGCATGATTGATATCTAAAAATTAGCAAACCACATAGATAATAGACTGAGTCTTAAATTCAGAGCTGCAGCCTCAATCTATAAACAAAACACCAAAATCTCTCCTCCTCAGTAGGTAGAATCATGGTAGCATGGCGGGAGAGCTCTTGAAATCTTGCCTCGTACTCAGACACGATCATAGAACCTTACTTGAACCTGGAGAACTGATCATTGAGATGGTCTCTAACGGTGCGAGGGATGAACCTGGCCAAGAAGCCCTTAGAAAATTTAGTCTAGAAGACCGGAGAAGATCCAAATGGTCTGGTCTGAATAAAGGTATGCCACTATGGCTGGGCGGCCTAGATTGATTGTCACTTTTTCTAGCTGGGCTAGGAGTTGACTTGTTTCTTGGTCCATGGTTACTTAGGCTGGGAGCCTGGCTAATGTTCTTGGGTTTGGATTTGGGTTACCTTTTATTTTGGTAGTCTTAGCTATTCTATGTACAAGTCAGGCTTATAGGATCCATCTGGTTATTATTTAAACTTGCGCATGAGTGTATCTTTTGGGCTTTTGAGGGTCTAGTTAGGTTTAATTTACTTGTACTTAGATTTACTTTTGGTATGCTCGTGTGATTTATTTTCATATCTGCTTTGACCTCTGTTGTATCTAGATTATATCTTTTCTGAATGTCTTTACCTTTCTTTCTCAATCGACCTATGATACCTATTGAGTACCTTTGTTTTGGTACTTTTGGAAACTCTGCATCTTTTCGTGATGCAAGTCTTAGTACCAGCTACAAACAATGATCATTTGTGCCATATTTTGTATCTTGTGGATATCAAAGATGAGGGTGAGAACTTTGCATCCTAGATCAGCCTGTCTCTTTCTGTATATATGTTAGCTAGTCTTTTGTCTTGACACAACTTTTTGTGGTCCTTTTTTAGGACTTGTATTTTTTCATATAAGAAAACTATTTACTCATGACTTCTAGGTTCTGGGAGGGTTTCTATTGCATATAGTTTTAGTTTGTTCCTATTTTTATCTTTCCTTGTTGTTAGTGTCATCTTCTATTTAATTCTACTCTTGTACCCATTACTTGTTCTGGGTTACCGATAGTCAGTGCCATCATAACTCGAGGAATCGGGTTGTGACAGATTAGTTATTGATGTGTCATATAGATATTGATTGGATCATCATTATTGGCTGCTTTTATACCTCTTTATTTGTGTTTATCTAAACATTTACTTGTCGAATTATTAATATATTATTTGTACTATTAAAGCTTGTTTCTGGTTATTTTAAAATGGTTAGTAATTATGTTAATCTTCGTATTAATATTAAGAAGGACTGTTAAAAGGTTTTAATTAATTTTAACTTGAGAATTTTATATGGTTTCAATATGTTTTTCTAATTAATTAATTTTGTTCATTTTCCTTCTGTTTTGAGTCAAATTTAGATTATATTTATAGTATTCAACATTTATTTTTTTGGTGATGTATTTGGTTTATTAAGATATTGATTGAGGCTAAGACGGTAAAATTAAGTTTCACCGCATCAAGTGGGTAAGACATCGAGTTAAAGTCGCGACGCATCATGATAATAATATGTTGGGTTCAAGTCCCATTGATTTATGGGTTAAGGCTTCTTTATATGGATAAGACGTTGGGCTTAAGTCCTAACACATCATAGTGATGATAGGATGATGATTAAGGCAAAATAATATACTTTTGACTAATGCCCAACTGATTTACCCCATTCTCTTATGTAAATATGGTAGCAGGGCATAATATGTTTGAAAAAAGACAAGTGGTTGAATGTATGAATATGAATATTGTACAATCTTAATGGTCATCATTATGGTAATTAAAAGGAAGAACATTATGGGTTGTTAAAATGTGAAGGTAATTTTTTGCCATCAAAGTGGTATGAAAGGTCATTAGACACTTTGTTGTTGGTGCAACCCAATTTGAAAAGTTTTGTAAATCCTCCATCAAAATAAAGGAATACAAAGTGGCAGTACATTTGACATTTTAAAGTGATGTTGAGGTGAATTAATAAATTTGATGATATCAAATCATGATAATGAGTTTCTAATAAAAGCTTATGGAGCATGAACAAATGGTTATGATCTATTTATTAAAAAAGAGAATGTGACTTGTGTTTGTATGGATAATGATATGTTCATGTATGATTGTATAAATATCACATCTCACCTCTACGGGAGGTTTGAGAGATTTTAAAAAAATATTTTGATATAAATGACCATTTGCTCATATAATTTGAGTACATCACAAATATTGTGCTATATTTTATTATGAACTATTGAAGGACAAAAGAAAGAAATAATTCTTTCCTATAAAGGTTGTGGCGATGAAAAAAATAAATTTTATTGTGGCAACATAAATTTGTCATTGGTTGTCAAGAAACAAGTCTTGTCTGTAATAATTTTAACCATGACAATAAGAATAATTTTCTCCTTGAAGGAGATGGTCACCATACGAATGGTGTAGTGACATTTGTGGTAGTACACAAAATTAATTGAGAGCTCCGAAAGGGATAATTTGTTATTATTCAAAGAAATGAAATTGTTCATAATTTTGGGGTTGCAGTAAGTCTCAAAAGAAACTTTTCATGTTTTGGAGGAATTGAATAGAAAAACATTATATTGAGACTATAAATAATGGGAAGATTTAATATTTTCAGATTAGTACAATCAAAGTGGTTTATAAATATTTACGTAAAAGATTATCCATTTTGTTTCAAATATGGACATGATGATAAAATCACATGTAAAAGTAAATTAAAAATTTACTAGAATAAATATTAGTTGGCATAACAAGTAAAAGAAATTGAGAATACACATGACTATATGTAGAAGAAATAAAAAAATCTTCAAGAATTCTTGTGTTGCTTGTTCTCATGATAAAATGATCATTGTACCAACTAAGGTTGAGATTGTATCCCCTGAAATTATTTGGAACATATAAAAGGTGAATATGGATTCGTTCACCTACTATGTGGATCACTTACTATTATGATTTATGTCACGACCCAACCCACCGGGCCGTGCGGGCACCTATATACTACCACCTAAGTAGGAGAACCCTCATATCCCAACAACTTAAAACATTGCGGAAAATTAAATAAATGTAAATAACATACTAACAAAATTCTTTACTAAAAACCTTTCAAACAATTTCGAGTTAAGACTTGTAAAATAAAAAACACTCCCAAGGATCTAGTTTAAATAGGTACAAGAGATACTAAGAGTACATGGACAAGAAGAATAAAAGACACAGCTCCCACCACGGGGAAGGAAAAATAGAAGCTGCTTGAGAATTTCTTCGTCTTCACCTAATGAAACATCACCAACCTGCATCCAGACTATGTCAAAAGACATAGCAAGAGTACTATCAGTACAAACACACGTACTGGTAGGCATCATCGGTCAACCCAACACCCACCGCATAATATAAGGAAACAACTAGTATAATTATGCAATAGACCACTCGCTTCTCCACCCTTTTTCACTCTCTTGAATGCCTCCAATTTACACTAACACCTCCTCAATCAAGCCACTCACTAGTTTATTGATCATAGCCTAGTCATTATAACCCATAGAAGAGGCCACAATATAACTACTCGCATCATGACTAATCACGCCCGTCACACCCTCACTATCCATCTTTATATTACCCGGCCATAGTCACATGGTACATTACATCACACCTTCTTACCACTAAACCCAATCTCTTTCCCCAAGGTGGAATCCACCTAAGCATATTTCATCACATACGCTACCTCTACTTCTCGCCATTACAACACATGAACAACCCTTTCTAATCATTACTCACCCCTTTAACACCTTGTACTTCTACTATACCCAACAAGTTCGCTCAACACAAGAAACAACAATTATAAGCCGACATAACATATATCCACCAAGTGAAACATATATAAGTCAATACAAAAATATCATCACATACATATATAGAACATACACGATAGTATCAACATTTACGAACAACTTCACCTTTCTCAGGATACACAATTAAGTCTCGTCATTGGTCCTATCATTGTACCCAAACCCAAACAGTTAGCATACCGGAACGCGGTACCCGATCTAATAATTATGCCAGAACATCGCAACCGATCCCATAGTTATGCCGGAACGTGACAACCGATCCAAGTTAGTTATGCCGGAATGTGGCAACCGATCCATTTAACACACCACAATCACAAACACAAGTATATCTTTAAGATCCTACATGTAAGTCCTAATTTCATGGCAATCATCATCCATCTATCTCAGTTACAACAAGTGTGATCAACATTGCAACATTCATACATATACAAATATCATAATGAAGCAAGAACAAGCATACAACACACAATCATAGAATCACAACCATCACCTACAATGGATTATTCATCAACATGCCTCGTGCAAACCCTAATTCGACCAAACTCAACCCTAATTCATCGTATAAGGCTTCTTTCTAGGGTTTAAATCAATAATCATCCGATGCACTAAGGTCTACACATAAATCCTACCATCGATTCACATACATTACGCAGTGAGCACAGATTTAAACTACTCAATTCATAAAACCTAGCCTACCGGGTGCCAAGTAGTTGCACAGAGTTTTTGACTTCAATTACGGTTTTTCTGGCTTCGTGACGGTGAATTTGGCGAAAAATTTGCAAGATATCACCATTCTCACGCTAGAAATCTTCTTCTCCTTCCTTCCCAAGCTTAGAGCAGCTTTTCTGAGGTTTCTAGGGTGTTTTACGATTTATTTAGGTATTTTAGGAAGATGGAGAAAATAGGATTTCGCATAACTTACGTTCTGCCTCGCCCATCCCGCCATGGCACCAGCTCACCTCGTTGTTGCACCCCCGCCCTAGCTGCATTTGGCCCGCTATGGTGGGACAAGGGCCCAAATTTTTCCTAGATTTTGTTTCCCCTAAATAACGACAGTTTTGGGTTGTTACAATAGATACCAATTTACCCCTCGTTCATCTCCAAACAACTAGCGCACGAGACATCATGCTTAACGTATCAAGACACTTCATCCAATTCTAAGTGTCAACGATCGTTCAATAGTAATATAACCCAACTAAGTGAGTTGGGGTCGAGTCCCAAGGGAGTAGTTTTTCTTTTAAATTCAAAGATGAAGTTGTGACAACAATCTGTTCAATGAAACGCTTGTTACACCTTTATGGTTTAAGTTTGAAATGTAAAATTTCACTCCAATTTCACAAATCAACACAAAATAAACAAATAACAAAGTAGAACTTGGGGAATTGACCAGCCAATTGTCGAATTTTACTTTAGAGAGTGAATATTGATGCTCACAATAGGGTAATTTGTTGTGGGTAGGTCAGGCCATATATAAGATAACTTTCTTTCGAACAATTACCTTTTCTATGCTGAATTCTCTCAAACTTCAACACTAATCGGAAGATGCCCAGCCCTTTGTCCTCGTCAAATCCACTCTCTCGAGCTGGATACAAAGGATAGGATCCGTATTTCACTCTCTCGAGCTGAAATCCATGTAACCCACTACTAAGGATGCTAAGTTTGCTACCTTGGTTCTGTGCCTCTCTCTCAAGCAAGCTCACAACACTAAACTTGTTACACTAAATATGCAAAACAACTTCAAAACACAGAAGCAACTCAGACCCACTTCAAATTAACCCATTATTTGCAATTCAACAATACCCACTTAGCAAAACTCAACAATTGGCTTCATAGTCAAAACCCCAAGAGAAGGGTTTTAGCCACTCATATCGAAAATAGAAAAATCAACATCCATCCTTACTCCCATAGTTGAGTACAAAATGAGAATTATATGAGGAAATCAACTAAAAATCTTCTCTATTACAAAATCTCTAAGAAAATCTTGCTAAAATCACTAGGAAAACCTTTGGTAGTGTTTTCTCTCTAAGTAATTTATTCCTCACGTTTCTGAATGAATTTCTCTGTCTGGCCAAAACTAATTTAAACAAGTCTGATGTGTCATTGTTAAGACCACTCGGTGAGGTAAGTCAGGCGTTGCCGATAGATTGGCGACTGACCGATTGTTCTTTATCTCGCCTTATTTTTCACTTCTTCTTGGTCTGGCTACTGTAACTTTAGGTGGTCCAGGTCAGGATCACCGAATAACTCCGCGATTCTCCCTTTTTCATTCTATCTCGCCCATCAACACTTGCTTGAATCTTCTTTAGCACTTTTGGCGATCTGCTTGTCCTTCGCCGAATAGATCGGCGACATGCCGAATGGAATTGATGCTCGCCGAATTCATCCCCATTTTAGCTCCAGCATTCTGTAACTCTAGGCAGTATCTTGGCAATTCTCCAAATGACATCGACGATCATCAGGTCTTCATTTCTTTATTCCTTTAGCTTGCTTTGTTCCTTTCCTGCTCAATAGTGTCCATGCATCGTTCCTAAATCCAAATACCTGAAATTCAAGGGTTTACATCATTCATTGGCACAAAACATGCATTTGAGATCACTAAATCTATTAAAATAAAGCCCTAAATGAGTCCAAATCGTGGATTCATTAACACCCCCAACTTATACTTTTGCTTGTCCTCAAGTAAAACTCAAGTTTAGCAGTTCAAAAAGGGATGTCTCAAACAGTGCTACACATAATTCAATCATGAATGCACACAAAAAGACTCAACTTCCTCATGTAAGGATTAAATTTGCACTCAAAGTTTCAAGTTATGACTCACCACTATCAAAGATTCTTAAGTTCGCAATACTTGCTTCAAATGCAAGTTCAAGCTCAACAAAGGTACTCAAATGCCCTCACACAAAGAATGATTCCATATTCACACACAATGGTTCACAATTCAAAGCTTCAGAATCAAATGCAACGCTCACACTCACAAAGATTAACACAATGCATAATTTCACCCATAGGTTTGCCCGTATTTTCCAAACAACACTTGCTTCAGCTCACCCAAGATCAAAAAGGTCTTTTCAATGCTCGTAATGGGGTTGAGTGCAAAAGTATGGTCATTTAGGCTCAATGGCTATAGTCCTCATGAAATGTGGTATGAACAACACTTCTTTTCCTTTTATTCATCATTTTCATTCGTGCTCACAAGTCATCCCATTATTCACTTTTCATGCACTGTTGGAAATCCCATTTTCTTTGTATCTTCACAACTTTATTCCAAAACTTTTTCATTCTTTTTCTTTTTCATTCTTTTCTTCTTTTTCCCTTTTTTTTTGTATGGAGGGGTTTCATTTTTTCTCAAAACCATGGGTCAAAGGGGAATTTCTTTAACTTCTTGATTTACCTTCTCTTTTCACCACACCCCCAACTTAGGATTTTGGCCTAAGTTAACTATTCAAACAATCACAAATCAAGAGGATTATGGGTAATGGATCAAGAAAGGTCCCAATAGGCCTCAATGGGTGTTCAAAAGGGGATCACACACTCACAAGGTAGGTCACAAAAGAGGTATAATATCAAATTATTTCACACTCTTCAAAGTTGCCTAAGATCATATCAAGAGATTGCCTTACTTAGTCAACCGCACCAACGCGACAAATTCTAGGTGTCATCACACGTGGTTCACAGTAAGCTCATCACAAAAGGCATAGACACAAATGTCAAAACAAGACTCCACACTTTCGCTAGTGTGCAATGGTCATCACAAGAGACTCAATTCGATACTTGGCTAGTCACAACGAGATGCAAAGAGTTCACATATTGTCTATGTAACTTCATTTTGCCTCATCGTAGCAACACATTCATTTTTGTTTGATTATGAGCACTACTCAAGTCATCGATATTGATCAAAATTGATGCTTAAATTTGCAAGAGAACAACCACATTCACAAACATGAGAGGTGGCATAAAGAGGAGGAGGTTCGTTGAGGACACTAACCAATTTCCACCCCCCACGAAAAGCATTCAACATTGTCCTCAATGTGGGTAGAGAACGGGCATTACGGCAAATAAAACAAAATAAGAATAATAAAGAAAGACTAACAAGAAATGAAAACATTTTAGTGTGTAAATAAGTAGAGCAGGGGAACGAGGAATCTTCACTAAATGCCCAGTCGGCGAGAGAATAAACCAGTCGTCGAATGCTTGGTGATGCACCTAATGTTCTTCAGATCTCCCATAGTTCTAGTGGACTGCACTCCCAGAGAAGGGCAGGTCGACGAAGATGTAAGAGGTCGCCAAACAGTTTGGCGACTCGCAGAATGGACTCAGAATATCGCCAGATGATCCTTGAGGGACGTAATCAACGTTGAAAGCAAAAAGGCAACGAAAGTTGGGTCGCCTAAGCACATCGGCGACTCACCAAATGGTGAAGGTATCCCGCCAAATGTTCCAGAGTCTCAGCCCCATTTTGAGGTCCATAAGGCAGACCCATTTGAGCTCGCCGAACAGGTTCGGTGACTCGCCAATAGCACTTTTGTCTCGCTCATGATCCAGCTTATGCAAAATCAACAAACACATTATTTAAAAACACTAACACTTGGGTTGCCTCCCAAGAAGCACCTTATTTAACGTCGCGGCACAACGTGGAAATGCTCTCAGACATCTTCCAGATACACCACCTCAATCAAAGAGATCTCCTGGCACTCTCCAAAGTATAACTTTAAGCGTTGCCTATTTACCTTAAATGCGGGTCCTTGTTGACCCTCAACTTCTATGGCACCATTGGTGAATACTCTTGTTATTCTAAATGGTCCTGACCATTTGGACTTGAATTTTCCAGGAAAGAGTCTAAGTCGGGAGTTGTATAGTAACACCCATTCTCCCACCTTGAACTCTCTCTTAAGTATCTTTGCATCATGCCACTTCTTCATCTTTTTCTTGTAGAGAGCTGAACTTTCGTAAGCTTTAAGCCTGAATTTGTCCAACTCGTTTAACTACTCTACTCTCTCTTTTGAGGTTTTTGTCCAATCCAAATTCAGAGCTTTCAATGCCTACATTGCTTTGTGTTCTAACTCGACTGGTAGATGGCAAGACTTCCTAAAAACTAACTGATACGGAGATGCTATAATCAAATCCTCCCATGATGTGTGATGGAATTATTTGGTAACTCAGCTAACCACTTATTAGCTTCTCCCGTTAAGGACAGTGGGAATAACCGCATTCGGATAGACTCTTGTGACACATTTTTGAATGAAAAAGGGCTGCAAACCTCTGTAAAATTTCTTACGTGCTCATGCGGGTCTTCATGATCTAGCCCTCTATATAGTCCCTTCATTTGGAGTAAGTGAAGAGTGGTGCTAGTGACTTCAAACATCGCATTCTCATCAGCTTGCGGGATGCAAATTGCACCCATTCCACCTAATTGAGCTGGGTTGTAGACACTATTGAAATCATCTATACCATCCCGATGACTTGCTTGGCTATCATTCATCTTTTCTTTACTCATGTTCACTTTTACGTAGTCCAACCAACTCTAACACAAAGCAGCCTAAGCTAATTCAACTACAACCAACAAATTTGAGAGTGTCAAATCTTCAATCAAAGAATTCTAAGTAACGCTACTCCCCGGCAGCGATGCCATTTTGATTAATGTATCAAGACACTTCATCCAATACTAAGTGTCAATGATCGTTCAATAGTAATATAACCCAACTAAGTTAGTTGGGGTCGAGTCCCAAGGGAGTAGTTTTTCTTTTAAATTCGAAGATGAAGTTGTGACGACAATCTGTTCAATGAAGCACTTGTTACGCCTATATGGTTTGAGTTTCAAATGTCAATTTTCACTCCAATTTCACGAATCAACATGAAATAAACAAATAGCAAAGTAGAACTTGGGGAATTGACCAGCCAATTGTCGAATTTTACTTTAGAAAGTGAATGTTGATGCTCACAATTGGGTAATTTGTTGTGGGTAGGTCAGGCCATATATAAGATAACTTTCTTTCGAACAATTACCTTTTCTATGCTGAATTCTCTCAAACTTCAACACTAATCGGAAGATGCCCAACCCTTTGTCCTCATCAAATCCCCTCTCTCGAGCTGGATACAAAGGATAGGATCCAAATTTCACTCTCTCGAGATGAAATCCAGGTAACCCACTACTAAGGATGCTAAGTTTGCTACCTTGGTTCTGTGCCTCTCTCTCGAGCAAGCTCACAACACTAAACTTCTTACACTAAATATGCAAAACAACTTCAAAATGCAGCAGCAACTCAGACTCACTTCAAATTAACCCCATTATTTGTAATTCAACAATACCCACTTAGCAAAACTCAACAATTGTCTTCATAGTCAAAACCTCAAGAGAAGGGTTTTAGCCACTCAAATCAAAAATAGAAAAATCAACATCCAGCTTCACTCCCATAGTTGAGTATAAAATGAGAATTATATGAGAAAATCAACTAAAAATCTTCTCTATTACAAAATCTCTAAGAAAATCTTGCTAAAATCACTAGGAAAAGCCTTTGGTTGTGTTTTCTCTCTAAGTAATTTCTTCCTCACGTTTTTGAATGAATTTATCTCTCTGGCCAAAAATAATTTAAACAAGTCTGATGTGTCACTATTTCAGACCACTCGGTGAGGTAAGTCGGGCATCGTCGACAGATCTGCGACTCACCGATTGTTCTTTATCACACCTTCATTTTTCATTTCTTCTTGGTCTGGCTACTGTAACTTAGGAGATCTAGGTCGGGATCGCCGAATAACTCCGCGATTCACCCTTTTTCCTTCTATCTCGCCCATCAGCACTTGCTTGAATTTTCTTTAGCACTTTTGGTGATCTGGTTCTGCTTCACCGAATAGATCGATGACACGCCGAATGGAATTGCTGCTCGCCAAATTCACCCCCATTTTAGCTCCAGCATTCTGTAACTTTAGGCGGTATCTTGGAAATTTGGCGATTCGCCAAATGACATCGGCGATCATCAGGTCTTCATTTCTTCATTCCTTTAGCTTGCTTTGTTCCTTTCTTGCTCAATAGTGTCCATGCTTCGTTCCTAAATCCAAATACCTGAAATTCAAGAGTTTACATCATTCATTGGCACAAAACATGCATTTGAGGACACTAAATCTATTAAAATAAAGCCCTAAATGGGTCCAAATCATGGACTAATCACATCACACTCCCCATTCCAATTTATTTCTCAATTAAAGGATTGGTCCACTATGGGATCACGACGGATGTTGACCCACTTAATTAACACACGAAATGGTATTACACCCAACAGACTAGGGGAATATATACAGCTACAAATGAAGGGTCGAAGGTATTTAAATTACAAATCCTGGCCCTCCAGGGTGGCAGCCCTCCTGCTAAGGTGGGGCTGCTATGGTGAGGGATCTCCTGCTGAGGCGGGAGATGGGAACAATTTAGGGGGGGGGGGAATGAAAATTATCCCCATTTTCTTCCTATTGCCTCAAATTTTCTCCCAAAACCTCTCAACTCAAATACTCGAAATGTCAATTCAAGGTAAACTTCTCGTCTCTATATCTCTTTAATTCATTACTCGATTAACAATAGTTGCATAACGATTAACTGATCGATATTAGATGATTTTTGGGTAGTCATTCGAAAGTAAAAATAATAGGTTGATTAATTTGTTAGAAACACGTAGCATGGGTACTTTCCTTACGTCCCAAACGTATCCACAACGTCCTGGGCATAAGGATTTCACAAAAAATACGGTTAATTTGGTACAAAAATGAGTGGGGGAAGTTGAAAGTTCTCTTTAGCATAAACTCGAATTTGGACATCATTTAGGGGTTATTTCGCTGAAATAGTTTCTTATTTGCATTCTAGGATAGTTTTCATACTTTGATTTGCTGAAATGCTGTCGAAAGCAGGTGTTTTGGGACGAAGAGGTGCCATTATCGCGTCTGGTGTTCATCCCAGATGAAGGCCACTCTGGCGGTCTTCATCCCGCTGTGGCGGCCTTCATAAATGCCCCAAGGCCGAATAATGGTCGCTGTGGTGGCCTTCATAATTGCTCCAAGGCTGAATAATGGTCGCTGTGGCGGGATACGCCAAGCGGTGGCCTTCCCCTTAACATATAAATTTCTCTCTCTTTATTTTATCCGCATCCACTATCCTATTGTGTTCTAACTTACATTCAATTTTCTGTAGGCTCTCTAAATGGCCGGACAAAACGACAAACACTTACCTTTCCGATTCCCCGATGCCGCGAGTCGGGAAAAACCTAATGATAATAGGAGCACAGGGTTCTACTGCGAGAGGGGTTTTGTACTGCACATGCTAGAGGAGAAGGAGCCTGCATTTCATTCCTGCCTGATGGAGTTCGAATGGGCTCTGCTGACTAAGGCTCCCCCAGATGCATGTTCCATTTGGGTGAGGGAGTTTTATGCCATCCTCCCTATCGTCCACTGGGATGACTCTTACTCTGTCATCCGTGTCTAGGGAGTCGACATCCCTTTGAATGACACCGCCATCAATGAAGTATTAGAGTTGCCCGATGTCTCAAATGCGGAGTTCGAGGCAAGCTAATGGAGATGGATCTGGAGTGGCTGAGAGACACTCTAGTTGAGCCTGCGCGCCGGGATCAGGTATACTGGGATACTGCGGAGGGAATTACTAGCACGAATTGGTCACCCGATGCTAAGAAGTGGCTACACTTGGTGACTAGGAGGATCCGCCCATCGGGCAACCGCACCAACGTGACCTTTCCCCGGGCTTTGGTGGTGGTATGAGCTATATAGGGCATCCAGTTAAATGTGGGGGCACATATCATTTTGGGGTGGAAGATGTTCTATGGTAACAAGAAGGCTTTCTTTCAACCAGGACTCATCACTGCACTGTTCAAGCGGGCGGGGGTGCCACTTTTTGATGCCGATGAGGTACTTCCTATGGATCCCCCCTTTCACCCTCTTTTCGTTAGGATAGGTTCTACTTCTAGGAGAAAAAAGAGGAGGACGGGCAGGGCTAGAAACAGTAAGGCGGTCGTGGATTCGGACGACGAGGACCCACTCTCAGGTGCACGGGTCGAAGAGGATCTGAAGGCTGTCCAGAAGAGGATGGGGAGTGCCTATGACGACTTCACTCCGGTTCCACCCAGCACTGCCCTAGAGGTCGAGATGCTCTGTTGCTAGCTGCGCCAGGAGAGGAGGAAGGGTGTGGAGAGGGATCTCCTGATGGCTTAAATGTGGAAAATATTAAGGCCATCTTTTCTTGTGTTGCCCCTGGCAAGGAGATTCCCCGACTCGATCCAAAGGACTACACACATTTCCCTATGCTGAATGAGGCCTGGGTTGGCGTGATACCCCAGAGGACCTTGACTCTGACGTGGACACTACCCAGTCTGAGGGTTCCTTATCTGACTTAATAATTCACCCTTTTTTGGTTTGTAAATTTTAGACCACTGTTTTTATTTTTCGCTTTCATAAGTTTTTGTAGCACATGGATGCTTGTTTTTGCTGTCTAATGGAGCCCTATATTTAAGTCTTAAGGTTTTATAATCATTCTACTTCTGTTGCTGAACACTGATTGGGGTTGCATGGATTTGTTCGGATCCTATTTAGGGTCCTATCGGGTAGTTTAGAAAAAAAACAGGGGAGGTAGGCTGAGGTTCTGCCTCGCCCTCATCCCACTTTGGCGGTCCCGCCCTGGTGGAACTAATTCCGCCACAGTGGTCAAAACGGGAACAGAACCTGACCAAGATTTTTCTGGGGTTCTTCTTTCTTCTAAATTCTACAAAGGTTCCCAGCTTTACCCTGCACTTTAGGATAATCCTCCTACTAGGAAAATCATTGTCTACTCCCAGTCAGTCCCATGATATACGAACCAAAATTTATCCACATTATTTTAGCACCACAACCCACACATTCCCATGATACACCCAGACATTCGCACAGTCATTGCAGAAGCACAAGACGCGTCCAACTCTTTCACACAATTTGTTCAACAAATAGCAGATATCAAATTTTAGGCACACATTTATAGTACACATAATAACATCATAGTCGAACAAGTTCAACTTCACATTCACAGCTAGTTCGGGGAACAAGTAGCATACATTCACATATTCCAAAACACCACGCACAGTCAATTCCAAATTATTAGTTAGTTCGTTCCATAGACGATCATTACTGGTCACCCATGCCCTTTTCAGCCCCTAAGGCTAGATACCAATTGGAAATTTCCCAGTTCCAATTTACCTTGCTTGTGTTCCTTCAGTCGTGACCACGATGTTTGATTCACTTCGTTGAGATACCAATTGGAATCGGGAGATACCAATTGGACTCAACTCAAACCACAAGCGACACTTAGCACGAAATGAGAGAATGAGGGAAATAATTTCTTAGAATGCATCCTAGCTTCCTGAGGATTAGATGTGGACGTCAACACACCAATTCACATGAGTCTAGTCCACATTTTGCTCTTGTACTGGGAGACCAGTAACCTAGGCTCTGATACCAATTTGTCACTATCCAACCCACTGGGCCGTGCGGGCACCTACATACTACCACCTAAGTAGGAGAACCCTCATGTCCCAACAACTTAAAACACTACAGAAAATTAAATAAATAAAAATAACATACTAATGAAATTCTTTATTAAAAACCTTTAAAACAATTTCGATTAAGACTTGTAAAGTAATCAACACTTCCAAGGATCTAGTCTAAACATGTACAAGAGCTACTAAGAGTACATGGACAAGAAGAATAAAAGACACAGCTCCCAGCACGCGGAAGGAAAAATAGAAGCTGCTGGAGAATTTCTTAGTCTTCACCTAATGAAGCATCACCAACCTGTTGGAGAATTTCTTAGTCTTCACCTAATGAAACATCACCAACCTGCATCCAGACTATGTCAAAAGACAAAGCAAGAGTAGTATCAGTACAAACACACGTACTGGCAGGCATCATCGGTCAACCTGACACCCACCGCATAATATCAGGAAATAACTAGTACAATTATGCAATAGACCAGTCGCTTCTCCACCCTTTTTCACTCTCTCGAATGCCTCCAATTTACACTAACACCTCCTACTACCAACCTCCTCCTCAATTAAGCCACTCACTAGTTTATTGATCATAGCCTAGTCATTCTAACCCATAGAAGAGGCCACAATATAACTACTCGCATCGCGATTAATCACGCACGTCACACCCTCACTATCCATCTTTATATTACTCGGCCATAGTCACATGGTACATTACATCACGCCTTCTTACCACTAAACCCAATCTCTTTCCCCAAGGTGGAATCCACCTAAGCATATTTCATCACATACTCTACCTCTACTTCTCATCATTACAACACACGAATGACCCTTGCTATCCGTTATTCGCCCCTTGAACACTTTGTACCTCTACTATACCCAATAAGTTCGCTCAACACAATAAACAACAATTATAATCAGACATAGCATATATCCACCAAGTGCAACATATATACGTCAATACAATAATATCATCACATGCATACATAGAACATACACGATAGTATCAACATTTACGAACAACTTCACCTTTCTCAGGATACACAATTAAGTCACGTCATTGGTCCTCTCATGGGACCCAAACCCAAACAATTAGTATACCAGAACGCGGTAGCCGATCCAATAATTATGACGGAATGTGGTAATCAATCCCATAGTTATGCCGAAACATGGCAACCGATCCAAGTTAGTTATGCCAAAACGTGGCAATCGATCCAAGTTAGTTATGCTGAAACGTGGCAATCTATCTATTCAACACACCACAATCACAAAAACAAGTATATCTTCAAGATCCTACATTTAAGTCCTGATTTCATGGCAATCATCATCCATCTATCTCAGTTACAATAAGTGTGATCAACATTGCAACATTCATACATATACAAGTATCATAATGAAGCAAGAATAAACATACATCATACAATCATAGAATCACAACCATCACCTATAATGGATTATTCATCAATATGCCTTGTGCAAACCCTAATTCGACCAAACTCAGCCCTAATTCATTGTCTAAGGCTTCTTTCTAGGGTTTAAATGAATAATCATCCGGTGCACGAAGGCCTACACATAAATCCTACCATCGATTCACATACATTATGCAGTGAACACATATTTGAACAACTCAATTCATCAAACCTAGCCTACCTGGGCGCCAAGCAGTTGCACATAATTTTTGACTTCGAATCCGGGTTTTTGGCTTCGTGACGGTGAATTTTGCCAAGAATTCACAAGATATCACCATCCTCACGCTATAAATCTTCTTCTCCTTCCTTCCCAAGCTTAGAGAAGCTTTTCTGAGGTTTCTAGGGTTGTTATATTGGAGAAATTCTCTTCAATCTTCAATTGTTGGTGTACTTCTTTTTGATCATTCAATTGTTGGAGTATTTCTCTTCAATCTTCAATTGTTGGAGTACTTTCTTCAATTCTTTTTTTTCTTGGATGTGTTGGAGCACCTTCTCTACAACTTTTAAATGTTGGAGCACTTTCTCTCCAATTTTTCACAATATTTTTTTTCTTGGTTTTGTTGGAGCACTTATCTCCAACTTCCAAGTGTTGGAACATTTTTTCTTCAACTCACAATATTTTTTCTCTTGGTTGTGTTGAAGCACTCCTCTCCAACTTCCAAGGTTTATGCCCTTCCCACCAACACCATTTTTTTTTGTTGGAGCACTCTCCCAACTCTCATTGATGCCCTTCCCACCAACTCTTTTTTTTATGTGTTGGAGCACTTTCTCTCCAACTTCTCGTTGATGTTCTTTCCACCGACTCTTTTTTAAATTCTCTCCAACTTTAATTTAGAGAAGAGCTTCTTCCTCTTATTCTTGGTTACACTACTTTTAAATCTGTAATATTTTTGTAAGTATTTTCTTCTTGGCATGTTTTTCTGCATATATCATCCGTCTAGCCTTTGTCAACATGATCATTGGCCAGACGGACGACATATATTGCTCATAGACGCCTGCCGGCAACAGAATCTCTTTGATCTTCTACCAGGATCCTAAAAGCTCTAATACCAATTTGAAGGAAAATATTTTATTTATAAACTCAAAAGTTCTATATGTTTCTATATATTTTGTGTATTTAAAATAACAGTAACATCCCTATTTATAAAAGTATAAAACCAATTTAAGCTAGGACAATGAATCACTCTAACTAACAAATCCTAATTAAACATAAATAAGTAAATACCATAAATAAAAAATTCTAATCAACTTAAGATTCCTACTCCAACTTTGAATTATCATTTCCAACATATTATCCTCTTTTCTTCATCATTTTATTTGTCTAGAACGTTATCTGATTTAAAAAATAAATATAAATACACTAAAATTTATATTCTTAATGTACATCAACACTTAGAATAATATATAAAGAAAATAAAATTTGCAAACTATTATGGAAATAAATAATGTCAAGCGACCATCTTTAATTTATGGAGTATTTTAGGATGTGCTCAAGATAATGAGGTACACAATTACCTTTATAGAGATTTTTTAAAAGCATCATGAAATCTGCAACCTATATTTGGTAAATAGAAAAATAAAGTTTGTGATCGATCGAAAATTGGTAATTATGAACTAATACTTAAATTTTAAGTAACTTTTCCAATTTCAATTTAATTTTTCTATTTTGACGTGACACGGAATATAATAAAGTAAAAAGGACTTTTGAATTATGTGGGTTTAAATTAAAGATATGTAGAATGTATCAAATGTCTTTTGTGGTTTTAAACGTGTCAGGTAGAAAGCTAACAAAGACTTTTAAATATTGTAGTATTAAACTAAAGATACATAAAATGTATGAAATTTCATTGAATCTTGTGGTTTCAAACATCCATATCACACGGGAAATTGGAATTAAAGAGTTTTCAAAAAAAAAAGGAGACATTTTTTTTAGTTGACGCAAAAATAAAGGAAGACAAGAAAATTGAAACAAATAGAGTAATTTTATTGTTACTAACAAATAATTTTGAATATTGTGGTATTAAACTAAAGATACATAAAATGTACAAAATTTCCTTGAATCTTGTGGTTTCAAACCGGCATATCATATGCAAATTAAAATTGGAATTTAAGAGTAGGAAGACAAGAAAATTGAAACAAATAGAGTAATTGTTTTACGAATCTATTTACAATAACTTGGTATACACATGCAACACGTGCAATAAATTATCAATGAAAAAAATAAAAATAAAAATCTTTTTTAAATGTACAAACGAAAAACTATGTTTCAATTTTTTTTACTTGTATGTATGTTAAAAGAACACTTCAAAAGTGATGAAAAATTAGAGATAAGTAAGTGTCAACTATAAATTAGATTATGACTTAAATTTTAATGTATAGATTAGAGACTAAATTTTTACCTTTTGCATGTTATAAAAATATTATTTAAAAAACCTATTAATGCGCGAAGCACGGCTAAATTCATTAGTTATGTTGATAATGCTGGTTGATTTAGCAGAAATCCTTGCCTCTAATTATAGCTAGACCATTGATTATGAGAACAAAACCCTCAAATAAAATTTGGTATGAAATGAGTTTATTTAACATTGTCACGACCCAAAATTCAGGTTGTGATGGAACCTACTACGTCCCACCAGCAGGTAAGCCGAACACATAGCCTGGAGCTAGAAATAACAGACTATTGCGTGGAAGAAAAGAACTGCGGGAAACAAACAATAATAAGAAAAGGCAAAGGTAAAAGAGAGAATCAAATTAATACGAAAACCAACCCAAGATCTGGTATCACCCGGTAATTGGGAAACTATTCAACACAAGAATACAAACACGACACAATAATACAAAACTATCTCCAAAAACAAGATAAAGACAAGTCCTACCTAATCCAGAGGGAGAGAGACAAATCTGAATGCCAGGATCTCACCCAAGTCTCCAAATCCCAAAGTTGCTCTGCACGAGAACCAAATCAACGGAGAAAACTGATACTATGATCTGGAGGGTGTAGAAGTGTAGTATGAGTAACAACAAATGACACTTAGTAGGCATAGGCCGACTGATCTCCGAAGATAACATAAGCATAAACAACATGTAAGAAGGGATCAAATAACACAGATAACTAAAGGGACAATAAAAATATTACAATAAGAAACATATTGAAGTAAAACACATGGAGTAAAGGAAACTGATAAAGGAAGAAAGGGACAAACCTGGATGTTCTATCCCATCAACCTAATTACGACAACACTCTACTAAGGGAGACAACTAACCCAAGGTATATTAATAGAGGCTATTACAAATGACACATAAAAGTCAAGAAGAATACCCCAAACCGAACTTGCACAAAAACATCAAATAGAGGGGAATAAGGGTAGTATCTACCTTCAAACAAAGTACAACCCTCCATACTGCTACAACTAACCAAATAGACAAACAATAGCCTTACGGAGCCCCTATGCTCCTAGAGGGTACACAACAACAAAATAAACCCATACGTCCCCCATATGACCTACAGATACAAACAACAATCAATTATGGTGGTGATAGACAATGCATGATGAGTGTGAGTTATGCAATTAAAATCAGTAGAACAGTAGTGCCAAGTGCCAAGGTATATATACCTACCCCTCAGTCCCAGGTAGTGATGTGGGACCCATGCACACCTCTTTCTTCCGGTTCAATGGGTCACACGGATAGAGGAATCCATGGGGGACTCGCGAGTGTCCATATATACCTGCCTTATCCCGATCCAGGACTTCCCACTCTGTCAATATGACTGGAGATAATCATCATAACCACAATAGAAAAAAGGGTTGGCTACTCTTCGACCGGTCAAGAAACAATGTGTGCATTCTAGTTGCCTCGAAATCTATAAAAGTGAGCGCATCCCATATGCCTCAAAGTCCATAAAAGTGAGTGCATCCCAAATGCCTCTATACATCAAGTCCATTTGTAAAGCAGTAAAGGTAGTACGAACCCCATAAAAAATTTGTTTTAAAAGTAAATCGGTCAAAAGCCCTGCTTTCTCAAAAAGTATGCTAAGAATCAATGCATTCCTTGGGTCGTACTACAAGCCACCGGTAGGATAAAAACCAATGCAATGCATGGAACACCAGCATCCAAACAACACACTCATAATCACAAGTAAGATAAATAGCAACCATCTTGCTCCTAGAGTATGTAGACTAACCTTATATTCAACTGGTCATCGACCAAGGCCTCGGGCCCAAAATACCTCTACCAAATCAACAATGGTAACAAGAGAATAAAGAACTTAGAAAACAATGAAAGTTATCATAAAGAATCGACTAATCGAAGGAGCACACAATAATAACCTCCTCCACTTGAAGGTACCACCCAAAAAAAGGGTAGAAACACAACCAACTCCATCCTACGACAATAATAAGCAACGAAGGATCCAAATCTAACCAAATGATAAGGGTCTTATCACAATAACGAGTTTAACCCAAGTGAAACCTCTCAAAGGAACACAACATCACAGTCCCTGCTCTGGCTAATGGAACCAACCAAGAGAAATACCCACAAGAAGAAACATCAAACTAAGGATTAGTCAAAATCTCATTCTAAGGTAATAATAACACCGAGTACTATAAATCTTGGAATAATAACCCCAAAGAGATTAACATCACTAAACTACTGTAAAAGAAAGGAGTCCCCAACCTAAACTAAGGATTTCACAATTCTAAACTAGTCTAAGGCATAAGAAGGAATCAAGAAATAAGGATATGGGAGATAATCCTAAATCTTCTACACACGATCCCAAGTCACATGCAATAAATGCTAAACATCATCTAAGAAAGCTCAATCCAAGAACATGTAGACCAAAGTCTAGCACGAAGCTGAACACGCACACTCCAAAACTACGAAACTAAAGTTATCTACCTTCGAAATGCCATAAAACACTACCACACTAACAAATTTTTTATCACAACACCAATATAAACATTTAGACACAAAAAACACAACAATATGAGATGGACCCAAAAATCAAGTCAAAATGGAAAAATGGGACCCACACTAGGAATCCCAAAATTGACTCCATCAAGAGGTCCCAAATATCCCAAGGAAATTATGCCCCGCAAATGGGCACATTCCGATCTTAGGAATGGGATAAATCAACTCAAGTAATTTAAAACACCAAAAAACACAAACACCAAAAGAGGGTTTGAGCAGCCCCTTGGGTTGGAATATACCTCAAAAAATGATTTTCACGCTTCCAAAAATTTCCCAATACTTAGCCTCGAACAACAAGAAAGTATAGCACCTGAAATCGCCCAATTCGGAGCTCCCTAGCTCCCAAAATAACCAAAAGAGTGGGAGGGGTCGGGCTGAAATCCCTGCTCGTTTTTTGTTAAAAGACCATACCCACAAGCCTTTGCGACTATCGAGCTTAAGGCTCGAGATCATGACCCTCGTGGATACAAGCCTTTGCGAATGTGGAGGGAAATCCTCGCGAACATGGAGGAACAACTTGCCTGGCCTTCACAAATGTGGAGGAAATCCTCGCGAACGCGGAGGGATGGGTCCCTATGCCCTCACGATCGCGTTCATAGGCAACACTATCGCGCCAGCCAAAACAACGAAGCTTCACGAATGTGACCCCCATGGCTCACAAACACGACGAGCACTTCGAGCTGCACCAGCAGAAGATGCACCACCAAAATGGGCTAAAAGCCCAAAACTTCAAACAAGACTTTGAAATTCATTTGGAATCCAAATGATGCAAATCAAAAGTGCAGACCACTTGAAAATGATATTTCAGACTTAGTGGAATCTACGAAACAGCCAACCGATGTGATTTTGTCAAAATGTTGACTAAAATCAATACTTTACAAAGAAAGACAAACCAAACGCCAAAAGCTAGAAACTCATCCTGATACCCTCGGGAACCGAATCAAAGGTTGTTCTAGACCAAACTCGTCAATCCGGAGCTAATCGCATTGATGGAATTTGATTCTAAATGTGTTTACCAATAAATTTGATTAAAGCCAAACTTTAAGCAAAACCCTAAAACTAAAACACCTAATGGCACCTACTCAAAACGGAAGCCTCAAAACCCAAACTGATCATTACACTATACCAAAATGGCCCTTCCAAGGCTGATTGAACTGAAGGAATTCCATTCTGATGTCAAAATTTCCGGATGTTGATTAAAGTCAACTCTTTCAAGATTAAGGCCTCCAAACTCAAAAACTCGCACCAAACTTAACCAAATGAACCGACAACCAAACTGTCCGTCCAAGCAAGTCATAAAGGGTCGCTACCGAAAATCTCTAAACACTAAAAAGATTTGAAATAATAGAAATTACTTGAAGGGTCATTACAACATCCTCTACTAAAAGGACTTTCGTCCTCAAAAGTCAAGGAACAGGAGAAGCCCAAGGGCTCAAAAGATGAGGATATTAGGCATGCACGCTCTATCAGACCTATATGTACTCTCTTGGGTTGGGCAACACCAACCGAGAACTTATGCCGAGAGAAAATTCTCAAATTCCCTCATCGCTTTAAAACTCAAACCAACAGCCAACCAACTCTTTCCTTTGATATTGACTCCCACTCAATCATACCCAACTCAACTGAAAGCAACTGAATAATCCAAGATGAACAAACACTACACAAATACCACAAAATGAAGTGACCAACCAACAAAAGGGGATGCTAAATAGAGCAAAAGTTACATTCTCAACTAAATACTCCAAATACAACATCCTCTAGCCATCAAAGATATTCCTCCCATCCTGAAGCACACCAACAGCTACCCCCTAACACCCTAAAAATTTCTATGCTGAGACCCGAATCATTCTAGAATGCCTCACAACTCTACTCTTAATATTTGAATTGTTCGTGTAACACGTCATACTTTGAGAAAGGATAAAGAGGGTTAACATAAAAGTCCACGAACCCAAAATGGACCATGGACCGTCATGGCTCCCTATAGTAACCGTTTAGGGAACCACGATTCATTTAGGGCAGGATGGCCAACTGTCCTGGGCTGCCAAGGTGGGGGTCACTTAGACAAGACTCTAGACGACCCATGGTGGCTTGTACGGTCCATTTAGAGGTTCGTACAAGTAACCCATCAATTTTCAAGCTTTGGATCAACCTAAAACGATCATATATCTTAGCACATAAAGAATTAGGTGGCCCATGAACTCTCAAATTAAAGGTCTTTGAGTGTTCTTTCCAACGCCACCAAGATTTCCTTATTTTGAGTTTGGAGTAAATTGTTATGCCCGTTTTAGTGAAGCCCTGTCGGGCAGGTGAAGCTTCACGACCGGCTATACGGCCTTCAAAGTGCTTCAAAATCTGTGAAGCCTTAAATGGTGTGTTGAGCACTTCACAGGCCGTGAAGCCTTAAATGGTCCCTGAAGCCTCATTTTTGAGGCACTTTGCCAGTCTTTTAAGCTAGGGTCATTTTGGTCTTTCCCATATGCATATGGTACTTAAATTATGTTGTTTTAGCCCCTATTCTAAGCCTAAACCAAAATGTTTTACACCAAATTATGGTCTTCAAAAGTGTTAATCATTTTTTTTTATGTTCATTAACACTTTAAGAAATTAGATTAAGGTTCCAAGAGGAGAAAATCTAGGGTTTCGAGCATTCTTCAAGTTTCTCCAATTTTGCCAAAGAACTTTGTTCTTCCAGGTATGTAAGGCTATCATAGTGTTGGACTAGTTCCTCCTCACACCCTACATCTACTTTCAAATCAGTAAAAGAGAAATCTAGGCTTCTATCCTTAGAATGCAGTATTCTTGAGATGAGTTGATATTGAGTTTTGAATTCTTGAGTTGTTGATTATTGAATATCTATTTCTAATTATTGAATTGTCATACATTGTGTATTGTGATGATTGAGTTGATTGTTCATGACTATTATTCAGCATGAACCCTATTTTTGAGTACTCAATGAATTCTTATTGAGAATCCTTTAAAGAAAACATTATTGTTTAAACTGAGTTTGAGGAAGTAAAGAGTAGTTTGAGAAAGAGTATGGAAATAAGTATTTCCCAAATGTTTCATTTTTACATGAAGAAAAAGAGTAGACTTTTTTTGAGTAAAGTTGAAAGTGTTTTCAGAAAGATTAAGTACAGAGAAGTTACCTCTTAAAGAGGCCCCTTTTGAGTAATTATCTCAACCCATAATGTATTTTTATATTGAGTAAAGAGAAACCTTGTTTTCTAAATGAGCAATGAGTTTTATAGATATTTCATAGCAGTTACCTCTTTTAAGAGGATAGTTTGAGCAATTACCTCAAATCACAGAAAGATAATGTTTTATACATTTGAGCAAAAGTAAATATTATTGGGAGTAGTATTGAGCACCAATATAAGGGGCAGGAGGGAGTTCAGACAACTCACAGCCCCCAAAGACCATGTCTTGCCAACATGGGTACAAGATCATACTTTTGAGATGAATCCTTAGTACCTTTAGGCAAAGCTTAATGGATCCACTTAGTTGAGAGGTTCTATATCCTGATATGTTATAGGACAGTTCTGGCAGTGTGGACAAGACGTTGTACATCACGTATCTCATAGTGATGGTTTTTTGTTAGAGAATCTCCCAATAGAGTTAAAGTGTATTTTTATATATAACATATTATGTTGAGTTTCAGAGATGAGTAAGTATTTCTGTAAAACTTAAATGAGTTCATCCCTTTAATTGTTTACATTTAGTTGAGGTTATGTTATATCTATTATAGTCCTTTCATTCATTTATTTCGCTTCTACAATATTACATACTCATACATTCAAATATACTGATGTCATTCGACCTGCATCTTTTTATGATGCATATATATGTGTCCACGATCATCAATTGGCGTTCTGTTGAGATCACTCTACAATCTAGATGGGGTTTTTTAGCCTCCTTGTATATTACTGGAGGACTTCACATTTACTTTTAGTTTAGTTTTTTTGAGGCACCGTGGGTCTTGTCTCGACACCTATCTTAAACATTAGAGGCTTCATAGATAGATAAAGTTGAGGATTCTTTCAGTATTTACTTTTCCTTGAGATGTTTTTGCAGTCTATTATACTTATGCTATTGAGTATTTGAAAGACAGTTTGAGTTGAGTATTTACTTTGAGTTTAAATGTTCAAAATTTTGTTTTAAACCTATTATTGCCTGAGTTAGTTTTCCGCTTGTAGTCAGCCATAATGAGGGTTGGATTGCGGACCATCAATGGTTTATGGGTGTCGCCCATGTCCAGGGTGTAGGTTCGGGTCGTGAAAAACCCGACAAGAAAGGACATGCACAACCTAAACATCGAGGTGAGGCATAAGTCAAAAAAAAACTCAGCCTAGGACACCAACCCAAGGTTAAGTTTCAATGAGTCCAAACTCAGTAGCCAAAGCTTAAGTGCAACCTCTCAAAACTGAATAACTACTCCAAGGGAGGACCAATCCAAAGGTGCAACCACACTAAGGCCAACTCCAACAATGATCCTTTACTAATGATCTCCTTGGGAAAACTGAAGTAAATGCTGAAATTTAAGCCACCTATGATAGGGACCGATGCCATGACACTATGAACCACATACCTAGTGCAAATCCGAGCACACTAGCCTAAAATGAGGAAATATTGAGCCAAAGATAGAGGATAAGCATAACAACCTATCAAGAATAACATAAACATACCGGCCCACCACAAACTATCCACCATGGTAAACACAAACCTCGCATCCAGAAATAAGAGTACAACGTTGACCCATGAATTACTTTGGCTCCATCCTAAAGATGAGCCTTTCTGCAGATTCCCAACCTCTAGAAAAAATAGAAGTGCAGAAGCCGTCATGTATGCCACCACATGAAAATATTATCAAAAGCTTGACATCTTGAATCATAGACACCACATCTGTAAAACTCTTGCAAGACCAAGGTATCAAACAAGAATCACAATAATGGGAAGTAGTCATGCTTGTAGTGTAGACATGCCCATAACCCAAAACTCAAACAATCATAACTAAACATCAAGAAGCCCATGAAGGGAAGCAATACCCTAAAGCTGACCGGATGAATCAACAATCAACAAGGTAGACACCATTGCTCAAAAGTTACTCCTCTTCACTGAGCGCTAAATGAACATAAGCATATTACCCTATAGTCCCCATGAACCCCAAAAGACCTTTCATAGAACACCCTGGTCAAGTCATAACCGTACTTAGAACATTATGAGACAAATCCACTTCAAACCTTACCCACTCAAAAACAACCATGTGGCACTACAACATCGGAAGATTCAAATGTCGGTTGAACCAACAATTAAAAATACCAAACTCATTAAAAAGCACACAACAGAAGACGAACTGAGCAAAAACCAACCCCACTATCAAGGAACTTAAAGCCGAATCTAAACAAGAGGAAGGAATCGATAGAAATGATTTAGGCCCAAACTACCAAAGATCACACCACTCTCTCAGCAAACCACCCTTATACCAACAAATCAGAGCACAACGAGCAACAAAGGCAACACACAAAGCAGGAAAGAAGAAATAAAGAACCAACCTCGAGCAAGACAATTAAGCATAAAGGCATAAAATTCTACTCCACCACTAAATCAAGCATAACAACAAATACAACACAATACACTACTAAAATAAATCATCTACATGGATAAGCACAAAGACATCAACTAGTAGACAACAAAGCACAAAGACATCAACTAGTAGACAACAAGGCACAAAGACATCAACTAGTAGACAACAAGGCACATAGGCATGTATGGGCATGAAAACCCCAAATCCACACAATAAAAGCAATCAAGGGTAAAATAATATAGAGTCACAAATATATTTGCAATACCTGGAACCTCAGCCCGTGGCCTACCTGTAGAAGAACCACCCCTAACTGACTGAATTGGGTCTTTGGAGGCCTGAACTTGTCAAGCCTGTCGCCAATGATGTGTAACTATAGGACACTCCCTAGCAAAATGCCTAAATTCTCTGCATGTATATAACCTCTTACCAACAACAACTTGCTGAGATGACCCGACTGAACCTGAATAAACCCCAGAAACAGAATGCTCACCTTGAGAGAACTCTGCCTTCCGTGGGTACCATTACCTGCCACAGAACCACCTAGAACCTGAGGTACTCCCGCCATAGGTTCAGTTGCTCGAGTGTGAGGATGACCAGTACCGAGAGAATGCCTACTTGTAGGTGAGATCCTATTGATAATTCTCAAATAACCCTCCAAAACCATTTAAAAGAGTGTGCGATCGTAGTCATTGAAAACCCAACAAAGAGTCAGGGTTAAATCCCATAGGGAATGGTATATCATAGAGAGTTCCCTACTTGGCAAACTTGATTAAGTCAGCCTTTCACGTTCGGTGAACCAAGGTGGTATTTGACAATTTGCCAAATATCTTGATAAGGAATTCTCTACGATATACCATTCCCAAGGTGATATTCGGCAATTCAGAAATTTGCCAAATAAGATTACTTGTTAACTCTTCCTTTCTTCTATATTTAGTTTATCTTTGAAACTATTAATCAAATATTTAAATAAAGTTGGTGGTACCATCCTCCTAATTGTTCATACTATTACAAATGAACGATGAACTCGATTGAGTTAGCCTTTCACGTTTGGTGAATTTCCGAATACCACATTGGTTCGCTATTCGAGCATTAAATCTTTGCCGTGCACACTATCGCTTTGGGCGATGTTCATCAAGACCGTTGTTCTTGTTCGGTGACTCACCTTTTCAAATGGAGTTTTCCTACCTTCTTTGATAGACACAAGTTCTATGCACTGTCACTTTGGGCGAGGTAGTGCTCAGATTGCGATTCACCCTTCATGTTAGGCGATCAACAATGTTCACTGTGCACTTCTTTTTTTGTATTTTTTGGCCATTCTTTCAAACATCAGTCCTTGCCTTCATAGCTATAAATCATTAATATTCTATCAGAATAGGACAAAGTTAGGCATTAAGAACACCAACTGTTGAGCTAAATTGACCTTAAATGAGTGCAAATCTACCACTCATCAACACCTCCAACTTAAACTTTTACTTGTCCTCAAGTAAATCAAGAACACAATAAGCTCAATAAGAGTGTCTACAATAGTACTCAATGAGAGCTAACATGCAAGAACCATAGTGAAATTACTCTCAATAGAATGTTACCCTCAATCATGAACAAAAGCTTCAAATGATGACAAGCTAGTCTCAACACAAGCTCAAGCTCACTTTAGCTTCTTGTCTAATGCAAGAACATGTTTCAACAAATGCATTCAAGTGCCCTCACATAAAGAATGATTCCATACTCTTACGAAGCAAATCAGCAAAGGTAATAGGAATCAATGCAACTCTCAATCTCTTAAAAGAGAAAAACATGCAAGCTTTGTCCCATAGGTTTGCCCATATTTTCCAATAATCACATAACCTAGTTCATACAAGATCTCAAGGGTCTTTTAGACTTGTAATGGGGCTGAGAGGTAAGGTATGGCCAATTTGTGTTAGTGACTTATACCCTTTTCAAAGCATTGTTACAATAATCATTACCTTTTCTCAAGTTTTTTTTCCCATTTTGAGAATTCAAACTTTGACTTTTCATTCAATTTATTTGGAATCCCCTGTTATTTCATATTTTGAAAACTTAAACTTTGAATTTTCACTCAATTTATTTGGAATCCCCTGTTATTTCATTCACTTCTCTTTTCCATTCTCATTTTCCCAAGACATTTCATAGTGTTCATATCAATTTTTTTTATAAGGAGGGGTTCTTTTTTTTGTAAAACTTTCAGATTTGAGTCTCATTTCATATTTCTTTGTCCTTCACTTGGCTTTCATTCTTCCTTCCTTTACACAACCCCAACAGTTGGATATTAAAACATCACAATGCTTTAAAAAGGATTTTTTTGGTGAAAAGGTAGGACTAATTTTGTTCCAGAGGTTTCTTTTGGTTGTCAGCAAATAAGTTAGGATCAAGTTTTGCCAACATGGCTTCACACCCTCACAAAGTATTCACAAAGGCTTTATGGAGAATTTGGTTCCCTCATTAAATTTTTCCCCAAGATTATGTCTCACATTCACCAAAATTCACACAATTGGACTAACAGGGCAAATTCTAGGACTTCGCATGCATGCTTTCAAGTAAAACCTCCACACATATGACACTTCAAAATATACTCATTTAGCATATCTCAAAAATATCAAAAGCGTACGTGCCATGTTCATTGCAAGACTCATATCAAAACGTAGCTAGTCAACAAAAGATTCAAAGAGATCGCTCAAATGTGTAACCACATTGATTTCATTCTCGCAGATAATACAATAAATCATGCTCATCCTGAGTACTATTCAAAACACCAATATGGAACACAAATTTTTATCAATGTAAACTTTAAGATTTTTACGATATGAACTCATGGGGGTTGAAAAATGAAGGGAGAACAAAATAGAAGTAAAGGGACACACATTTACCAAAAAGAGCACTCTAATATAAATAAACCTCAAACTAAAATTGTTCAAAATATGAAATATCAAAATACAACCAAAAGAAGAATATTGGCACAAAGACCCTTACCCCACCAAAAATAGAATGTAGTGTCCTCAATGCAAAATAAGTAAAATTTCTCGGAGACTGAGAGAAAAGGTCTCCCTGACAGGCTATGCCTGTTGAGTACTCTCATCTGGAGTCTCGGGTGGTGAAGCGTCAAGAGGGACATCGATGTCAGGAAATAGGATCACTAGAGGCAACATGGAAGCCTCAAGTGGGACATCAATGCCTGTCTCAGTAGAAAGAAGGCTGGTAGAGTTTGGAGTGACTCCACTAGACCCATCCTCTGAAGTCTCTCAAAGAGATCTGTACAGGGCATTTTGAAGGATGACCTCCTCGGTATCATGCAACTTGGTCAGTATCTCAACAATCCCATGTTCTTTATCTCACAACTCCTCATCAGTCTCCTCGGCCAACTCATCCTCGACCCTCGAACTATCATCCTCAATGACAGTCTGAACATTCACATCAACCTCAAGAAACTAGAGGAAGGCATAACACTCGGCATCTCAGGTGAATCGGGAAGGGTAACCTCACCCCAAAGCATGTAGATGTCCATCGACTGTAACTGGACCACCTCTGCCCTTAAAGTAGAAACCTCAACACTCACAGTGTCTAGTGCACCAAAACTACCCTCAGCCTTCTCCCAAGCCTCTATCCTAGCAGTCAAATCATCTAACGTCAAAGTGTGACTGTCTATCATTACCTTACACTTGATCACCTGATATGTCAAAGGAGCCAAAGCCTTCTAAATGGCCTGGTCAATGTGATTGGGAAAGTCTTTCTCAACCCGTACAACTGTAACATATGTTGACCGAGCAAGGCTTCCCATATGATAGATCAACACCTGGGTCAAGGGGGGATGGATAACAAGATAAGAGAGGCCTCAAAGAAGTTGCAACAATAGAAACATGATGCACAAGTGCAAAAATCGAAGGGCCAGCAACAAAGGAAGTTGTGGAAATACCTTTCTGCTTCACAGAAGGAGCAGGTGTATTGGTCTTAGATGCCAAAGTAGTAGGGTCGACCACGGGCGTAGAGTCTGGTGGCGGTGGCTTCCTCCAAACTGCATCATCTCGCAAACAATCTGCCTCAATCCTTGAGATGTCACTGGATGAGGTCGGTGTGACCCTCACATCTATAGAATCCTGAAAAAAGGACTCCCTCCCTCTCATGTAACTGCATGATATTAACTGGAATATGGAGTGATGTCTTCTTCTTCATCACCCTCATCAAAATCTCATCAACAATAATGACACTAACGTGTATGTGCTCTTGATCAATGATGGTACCTACCAATACTGCTTTGTCATGGAGAAGGATGGACTCGTTCTGGGATGACATCAGGTTATTGCTGATGAATCCAAATCAATATAGCCATAACATTCAAATCCTTTTTCTCGATCATGGAACCATCAACCATACAAGAGGGGGAAGAGTCAGAGATCAAGGGCACCAGTCAACCATTCAAGCAACCAAGTCACAGCGCTTCCGGAGTGAATACAAGTATGACTAAAATACCAATATATTTAGTGCCATATTAATTACTCATGTATTGCACCAAACTTTCTTTCCTCTTACTTCCACTTCTTCAAGTGGTTTCCAGACTTTGCCATTTTGCTTCTTTGGAAGGGCTTGGGCATATTCTATGTAGAGCTCTCTCACCGAAGAAGGGATGTAAAGATTCTTGGGTTTGGTGAATCCCTCAAACTTGTGAACCTATATCGTATCCTAAATGGTTGGGTAGTCACTCACAACTCAATCTATGGAGAGTCGTCCCTCCTCAATTATGGTCCTCTCTCTAGCAGTTTTGAGCCGATTCAGGGCTCTTAGAGCGATAATCAAAATGACTCTGAAAGCTGGTGCATGTGTAGATGAAGGTTGCACCAACTTGGATTGAATCTTCGTCCTCTTTCTAACTACCCCCTGTTTAGGTTGTACCCTTTCTTGGGTAGATGATTGTGGAGGAGTAGTTTGTTGACAGCGGGGAGCCTCCAAAGGCTTATTTATGGAAAGGCCTCGATGTCTCTTTAATAGTGGAGGTGTAGGAGGAGAAGTCTCTCTATCCAACTCTGTGTCAGAGGAAACCACTTGTTTGCCCTTTGTTCTTGCCATTACCTGCAAATCAAACATTCAAACCAAGGATTTGTGAAGGTTAGTTGAAATCGAATGAACAATGAATTATATCTCAATAATACTCTTGAGGCTCATCTAAAGGGAAGGTGGAATGCCAAACAGGACCGGTGAACTCTGGTTATGTAACACTCCTAAATTCTTAAACAAATAGTCGCACGTCGTTACATCATCTTGTAATTACTAGAATATGTTTTATTCTCATTTTTGGAACTTGAAATGTTGTGATTTGCAAACTTGCTTAGCATAAATTGTTATCGTAAATTAAGGTATTGTATGGGGGTATTTGCATAATTATCTAATTATACTTACTTATACATTGGAAGTGTGGGTATAAAGTACATAAATATAGTTATATATGTATGCTTTTTGGGCAGCCATCTATTTGTTTGGGCAGCCCCTTTTGGTGACATCTGCCCATGTGACAAGGATAACTTTTGTAGCTATATATCTTTACACCTCCTTTGATTGAATTCTTTTTCCCTCAAGTCTAAGAACATTATAACATTAGCTAAACAGTTGTTCTTAAAAATAAAGAGAAAACCTAAGTCCTTTTGGCTGGAATCCGACACACACACTTCCTTTTGGTAAGTGACGAAATCTGCTTTTGAGCTGGGTAGTGTTTGGTATTTTATGCATATCTCATTCAAAAGAACATAGTTTACAGTGAATAAATATGTTTTGGAAAGCTCATTCGTAGACCTACAACTCTTGTGTTTATGTAAAATTCTAATTTAGCTGTTATGGATACGAAAGAAGGGACGCAACATATGACAAGTTCTGTCCAGATTCTGGAATTAGAAATCCTGTACGTTCAACTGTTAGTGTTTTGATCATATCTTTTTGTACAAAGAGTATTTTGCAGTGATTATTGATTATTTGAAAGCTTTAGAGATGTACCTACATCTTTTATGAAGGATATAAGTTCCATTTTGGCCTTTTTTGGTTTCAAATCTAAGTTGCGGCATGTAGTGCGTTTATTGGGCAGAATATCTGTTTTGGGAGTATAGTCGTATTTGTACAGGCTAGGCTTACTTGTGATGATAACCCTGTGTTACGCCATCATTATTGAGCTACTAGAAAGTAAATAAGTTATTGAATTCATTTTTTTAAGGTTGTATATCCTCGTGTATGAGTTGAAGATTTTGATACGCTGGTTGGTCTACGATTTGAACTCGTGAAGTCGTGTTGGACTGTTTTTGTGCTAAAGAACTGAGGTTTGTGTATAAACTTATACTTGTAATCTTTTTACCTGCTGGTATATCTGAAAGTTTACTTTGGTACCTTGGTTACCTCTTGTCACTTTGCATTGTCGTATTGGTATTCTTTAATACATTAAAGACGCTTGTGTAACTCGCCCACTTGTACGGATTGTTTGATCACTTGGCACTTTTGTTGGGACCTTGTCCTTCTTGTGGTTGTGACTTTGTCACTCTTGGAATGCCTCTTGATTCAGATCGTTTACCATCTTGACTCTGGATTTTTAATCCGTCTTAAGAATGAAAGTTGTCCATTTTAAGTACGAACTAGAAAGCCATTTTTAATATGGTTCTTGGTTCTCTTGATTATTGGGTTTTGACCCTTCTTGATACCTGCTTGTGCTTGGTGTGATGACATGATGTATATATTGGGCGAGCCTTGTTGTTGAATCACTTGGAAAACTGTGCTATGAGCGTTCTTGACATTTGGATCTTTAAATATCGAACTTGATACTCTTTATATATTGTTTACTTGATTTATTTATTATGTTCAATTATGATATCCTTTACTTGAGAATGATAACTTGGCGAATTTGAAGGCTCCGAACCTATAGTTTTTACACCACTAAGCTATATGCTTAGCGATAGTTGTTTCTATCGTAGGGAATGTTCGAGAGGATGCTTGAAGTTGGCCATTGAAGATGGAGATTTTGAAAGCTTTAAGGAAGATCACATTTGCATATAGGCATATATATTTTGTATAAACCTTGGGACTTGTACTTGATTTATGTTTTGTATATGTACATGAGAATTTGAGGGCTGATTTGGTCATGTCACCATGGGTTGTAATATAAGTATCGCTATACGTTTTTATCTTTTTGGGGTGTGTAAACCCAAGTCTTGTAATATACTAAATTTACTATTTGTTTCGAATGTTTGTGTGTAGCATGAGAAGGCTGATTTCGGTACTCGGAATCTTGTAGTATTCTTGTTACTTCATCCTTGAGTGTGAGGATAATATATTTACATGAAAAGCTTGTCGGTTATTTTCTTAAATTACTTTTTGGAGGTCATTATGAATCTAATCCCTCTACTAGATTATAATCAGTATGCCCTCGTTAATCACTTTTGAATGTCGCAAGTATAAGTTAGGTCTCTTTAAAATGGGTCGCTACAAGTTAGCTCGCCAAATAGATAGTATCAAATTACTCAGGGATCAAGAATAAAAGGTGAAGTCAATGCCAACTTGACCGAGTTGGTTTTGGTGGTCTAAGATAAATCGACTAAAACTGACAGTGCAAAAGGGAAGGTAACAGTCATCACATGCGATGTCCTTTCCCACTCAGCGATTTTCCAAGTGGGTTTGGTGGCCTAAGACAAGCCTGTCGAATGGGACAATGCCCAAAGCCATGCATATGCTAAATAAGGAGAGTTGGATCTTACTTGGCGATTCACCTAATTTCCTTGGAGAGCTAAGACATGCCTGCCAAACACAACCAGTACCTAATTTTCTCAGATACCTCAACACACATACTGAATATTAGTTTCCCCCTAATATTACAATCCACCTATAAGCTTTTCTACCTGTGGGTACTCAGATTTCTTCCATTTATCACTAATTGACAATTTCCCCTTAAGAAAGTAGTACCTTGTCTATCATTGGGTAAAATCATGCAATTCGGTCAACACGGGGATACTTAGACTTCACCAACATTCAATTAAGCTTAGACCTATCATATTTAGCAACTTAATATCACAAATTAACCAACAAAATCACAATTCAAAGTTTTACAAGTATTCACAATCAAAATCACAAGGGCACAATTCAAATAAGGCAATGCGATCTACCCGTTGAAATCAAACACACAATATCAGTCAAAGGGCTAATGCCCACACCCAGTATGCATTTTAAATCCAAAACCATTAACAAGGAGTCAAAACACCAACCTTATTGCCTAAAAACAATAAAGAAACTGAGGGATCGGGGTTAGGTAGACACGAACAACAAGCACTTTGAAAACACTCACACAAGATTCACAAACACTAAAAATAAACGAAGCAAGAGAAAGGAATCAGAAAGGGTTTCAAATTTCAAAGGTTTTGATTTTTGAGTTTGAAAAGACCCTTGGTCTTTTTATATCAGGCCCGTTCAATGATCTCAACTAACGCTGTAGAACATGTTCGGTTAATCTCGATTTAGAGCTTAAGCTCAATGAACCTGCCTGAACAAACACAAAACCTAAAAGCTCATTCGGCGGAACCGATGGAGTCTGCTTAGTACACTTTGGAAAATTTCCTGTTGGAGTTATGATCACCGATCTTGACTGTACACTTTTCCATCTATTCAAGCTCAAAAGGCAGGCATAGATTTGTCCCTGTAATGCCTTCGATGGATCGCTATTTGGGTTTTTCATCGCCTATTATCCCTTTTCAATCTTCCACCCTCTTTTCAACATGCACTCACAACGCACATTATTCAAAAGCAATAAAAAAGTAAAGACTTGGGTTGCCTCCCCAGAAGGGCCTTATTTAAGTCGTGGCATGACATATTGCTCAAACTCAACAATCAATTGTGGGGTTCGAGATTGTGTCACTAGGGAAAGTTTTCTTTTGCTTTGGAATTAGATGAGTGACAATTTGATCCAGTTGGGTGTCTAACTACTTGATAGAAACTGAGTGTGAAGTCACTATCTGAGATAGAGCGGAGCAGTCATTTTTTAAATCCTTCAACAATTTATCAGACCCTTCAACCTACTTGTAGATCCTTACAAACATGTCTTCCATCTGACTTCCTTTTAGACCAGCTGGTTCTTTTGGGCATGGACAATCGTGGGGAGGCATATACCTATCTTCGTCCATCTTCCTATCTCTCCAATTTCCACACCGCCATTCTTTCCAACCACCATCTCTATCCTTGTCCAACCTTGGTTCCCACCTTGTCGTTGATAATTGTTATGAGAACCCCCACTTGATTTCCCAAGTATTGAAATTCCTCATTGTATAATGTCTCAAATTTGGCATCATCCAAGAACTGCCCACTATTGGTTCCAACCGCATTTGCCGACTTGGTTCCACCTCCTATGACATGTTTAGACAACAAATCAATTTGGGTCATGATTTTGGTGATGTTTTCATCCCTTTCATGGTCCTTCTTGACTTGTTCTTTTCTCAAACCCACTTGTTGAAAAGGTACTTGGTCCTTTCTAGTACGCCATATTCGGTTGCCCTTAGTCATATTATCCAGAAACAATGCAATCATAGCATACGGTTCCCTCATTAATCGACCATGGACTAGTTGATCAGTCACATCCTTGTTGACCCAATCAAGGCCGCAATATTGCTACAACAAATTGTTTGGAGCACCATGTGTTGGACATTGTAAGATCAACTTCTTTAACCTCAGCCATGTTTTACGCAAAGGCTCACTTCCTAAACACTTGAAATTTTGGATTTGGAGGTGAAGTTTAACCATACTTAAGGGTGGAAAGAATCTCTCCAAGAAGACATCAATTATCTCTCCCCACGAAGTGGTTGAATCATTTGGCAATGTTGCCAACCATCTTGTAGCCTGTCCCGTTAAAGAGAACGGGAACAACATCAACCTTACGGATTCTTGGGAGATATTATTGAACACAAAGGGTCCACATACCTCCTTGAAAATTCTAAGGTGTTCATGGGGATTCTCATGAGCTAGACCCCCAAAAAATTCTTTCATTTGGAGCAATTGTATCATAGCTCCGATGATGTGAAACACAATCGTCCCAATTGTAAGAGGTATTCGAATTGCTCCCGTGGTTTGAATGACATTAATGGGCATGTCATTTAAATCACCCATGTTGGCATTTTTACCATAGTGACTGACATTGTAAATCCCATGGTCACTCATTTTGTCAACCTGTAAACAACCAATAACAAAACCAAACAACAAATATACTTCAAGTAAGCCAAATTAAAATATAATTTCTCAATCAGAATTCTCAACCACCACTCTCCGACAGCGACACCATTTTTGATAACACTCATATCACCCTGCAAAACCAATTAAAAGAGTGATCAACCAGAGTCAATAAAAATCCAATAAAGAGCCAGGGTCAAATCCCATAGGGAATTATGTATCATAGAGAATTGCTTATCAAGATATTTGGAATTTAATTTAGCTCATTTGCAATAGTAAGAACAATTGTTTAGATGGTACCACCAACTTAATATAAATATTAGATTATCAGTTTTGCAAATAAACTAAAATATCGAATAAAGCAAGAGTTAAGAAGAAATCTAGGAGTGCGGGGATTGGATACCGAAGTCATATAGGGGTGATTATGCTGCTCTACAGTGATGAACATTCATGAATAGTCTGTCATCTTCATTGACGCTAATCATCTTCAATCTCAAAGCATCTATGCCTAGAATCACCTTTCGGTCTCATCTAAATGACTATCCTAAACAACCCAATACCTTACTCTATCCTCTCTTTCAAGAATATGGAAAATAAATCCCAGCCATACCTCTCTTTAGAGCAAGCTACAAACATCAAACCTAAGTTTCTAGTATTGAAATAATTACCCACTCCATTTAATCTCTTCCGAGCATCAACTGAAGATCGAAAGTAGGAATTAACTTTGCAACATTAACCCTTCAGTTAACCACATGTTAATTAGACCAACTTCATGCATGAACATCAACAAAATAGAGCATATCACAATACCCACTACATTAAATCAACACTCAACCCCATTTGAGCACCCCTAGTTCTTGGGGTTTTAGCTACCCATCACAAAAAGTAAAGAAATTATATCTTCTATGAAAGCAGCCATGGGTAACTTGAAATCGAGCAATTAAAAGTAAATCCACTTTGGATTTAACTTCAACTTATTAAATTGTAAAATCCCAAAAGCTAGAAAAGTTTCCTTTAAAGGTATAGTGTTCTTCACAACTCTCCAAAATCACTTTCTGATCAACTTTGTATATAAAAAATATATATATAAATTATAACCTTTGGGATATTTATACTTACCCAAAATTTTGCCCAAAATCTACTTTGAAATAGACTCTATGACATTAGTCGGGCTCGCCAAACTTGATTGGCTACTCGCCCTTCGCTCCTCTGCTCGACTTTTGATGCTCTAGGCTTCTGGTGTTTGAACCTCCATTGGCGAACTCGATTGAGTCAGCCTTTCACGTTCGGTGAATTGCCAAATACCACATTGGTTCGTCATTCGAGCATTAAATCTTTGCCATGCACACCGTTGCTTTGGGAGATGTGTGATTAACGTTTCAAACATACCTCATCCAATTCTAGGTGCAAACGATCGTTAAGCAGTATAAAACCCAATGAAGAGTTGGGGTCGAACCCATAGGGAGCGGTACGTGTTTAAAGTTCAGTTATGAAGTATGAATGTGATCTAAATAGTTATAGAAATAGAAATCATCGAAGGATACAAGTAAACAAGTCAAAAGGGGTGGCAACAAATGCTAGATGGGGAGTTTTGGTTTGCAATTATCAACTACAACGCAGTCAAACAACAATAAAATAACAAAATGGAGAGGAATTCTCGGGATGTGATCGATTATAGGTAAACTTTTCTATATGGGTAATTGAAACTACTAATGAATAGCTAAATATTAGTGGGTAGGCTAGGCTATGAGTGAAATAGCTTTCTCTCAAACAACTATCCCGCTTCAATTGATTTCTTTCAAACATCAACAAGCATAGCAATTAAGAACAACCCAAAGCTATATGGGTAGGATTGGGTTTAGGTTTCACTCTCTCCAACTGAACCCATATCAACCCAATACCTACAAACCATTAATTACAAGCCTTAGTCTCAAAACTTCTCTCTAAAAAAAGCTAAGAACACAAAATTAGAACTGCATTTGCAACTACAATTCATAAATTAAACCTCAGCTAATGATTAAACTCACTTCAATATAGCATTTAAACTTGTAATTAACAATACCTATAAGCCAATTCAACCCATAATCACATTATCACACCCCAAGAATGGGGTTTTAGCCAAACATCATAAAAAGATAAAAATAGTTACCAAATCGATTATCCATCAACTGGGTAAGAGTATTCAAGCCTTTACAATGCTCCAATTTAAAGAAAATTAGTAACCCACTTGCAAAATCTCTGAATTGAGTCTCAAAAAACCTTCAAGTCTGCTAGGAAACTTTCAAACTTCAAAGAAAACCTATTCTAAATGGTAGTAAGCTAAAATCTGGAAAAACAACTCTGGAATTAATAGTTTAAAATTCAATTTATAGTCACCAAAAATTAGCCACGAAGGGCCATTAGGCGAGGTAAGTCGAGTTTTCCGAGTAGTTCGGCGAACCGCCCTTTGCTCTCTTCTCTCGCCTTTTTGCATTGGCTCTCAGCATCTTCAAGTCCTATAACTTTGGGCGATCAATCTTGTCATCGCGAAACTGATCGGCGATTCACTGATTTGGTTTCTTTCCTCAGGGCTGGCACACTGGAACTTTAGGCGGACTGAAGAGCCACTCGGCGAGTCGCCGAGTGGTCTTGGCGATCACCAGACTCACTTTTCTCCAATTCTTCAGCTTGTTTTGTTCCTTTTTGCCTGTTAGTGTCCTTGCTTTGTTCCTTAATTCACATACTTGAAAATCAAGGCTTTTACATCAGTTTATAGCATCAATTAGTTGAGGACACTAAAACTATCAAAATAAATCCCTAAATGAGTCCAAATCTCGGACTCATCAACACCCCCAACTTAAACTTTTGCTTGTCCTCAAGTAAAACTCAAGATCATCAGTTCAATAAGGATGTCTACAAATAGTGTTGCATGAGACTCAACCATGAATGCATAAAACAAGGTTCAAACAACTCATACAATGATCAGTTGTGCACTCAAATATTCAAATTGTGACTTACCATTATCGAAGGTGCTCAAGTTCACAATACTTTCTTTAAATGCAAGTTCAAGCTCAACAAAGGTACTCAAATGTCCTCACAACAAAAATGATTCCATATTCACACAAAATTCTTCAACAATTCAAAGTTCCGAAATCACATACAACTCTCACACTCACAAATATGAACACATGCATTACTTCACCTATATGTTTGCCCTTATTTTCCAATCAACATTCGTTTCAGCTCACTCAAGATCACAAAGGTCTTTTCAAGGCTTGTAATGGGGCTATGTGTAAAGGTATGGTCATTTAGGCTTAGTGGCTTCTACCTTCATGAAGTATGGTCTGAACATCACTTTCTTCCTTTTATTTAATATTTCAAACATGCTCATAATCCACCCTATTAGTCAACTTCATATGAACTACCGGATACCCCATTTCTTTTGCAATTTCCAGTACTTTATTTCACAACTTTCTCATTCTTTTTCTTTTCTTTGTTCTTTTTCATTTTCTTTTCTGTTCTCTTCTTTTTTTTACATGAAGGGGTTCCATCTTTTTCAAAACCATCACTCAAAGGGGGATTTCTCACATTTCTTGACTTTCCTTCTCTTTTCACCACACCCCAACTTAGGATTTTGGCCTAAGTTGGCTATTCAAACAAACCATAATTCATGAAAGTTATGGGTGAATGGATAAAGAGAGGTCACAATTGTTCAAGTTTCTTCCAAGAAAAGGGTACAACTCAAGAGGGTTCAAGCAAGGTTCACACATCTCACAAGGTTCACCACCAAAAAGGTATATTGTCAAATTGTTTTACTCTTCAAAATTACTGCCTAAGATCATTTCAAGTGCTTGCATCACTCAATCAACCGGACTAACGGGACAAATTCTAGGTGCCATCAAACACAATGTTCAAAGTAATCTCATCACACAAGGCATTGACACCAATATCAAACAAGACTCCACACTTTCTAGCTAGTGTGCAAAGTTCATCAAAAGAGACTCATTCGACAACCGGCTAGTCATAATGAGATGCTAAAAACTCACACATTGTCTATGCAACTTCATTTGCCTTATCGTAGCTGCACATCATTTCATTTGATTAAGAGAACTATTCAAGTCATTGATATTGATCACAACAATCACTCTAATTCACACAAGAACAACCACAATCACACATAAAAGAGGTGGCAAAATTTCAAAATTAGGTTCAAAACCATTTTCATTCAAAACAATGGGCCACAAGCTAAAACATTCGGAAGATCAAGATCAAAACATATATATATATATATCAACAAAATAGGCCCAATATTCACAACACTTCAAAATCACCAGAAGTAGGTATGGAAATACATCACCCCACCCAACAAAAAGAAACAGTTGTCCTCAAATACAACTAAACACAATCAAGAAAGTATCACAAAATAACAAAGAGGGAGGGGAAAATCATCCTACCAGGATAAGCCTGGGTGAAGTCTGTATCTCAGTCGCTGCATTTATCGGGGCATCAATGCCCGGTGTAGCATCAGCCTTGGCTCCACCGGAGCCTACCACAAAATTATCCCTCAAGGAGGCTTGTCTAGATGTCTCAAACATGGCACCCTCTAAATCGGCCAGGTCCTCATACAAAACTGCATCTCTCACCTTAAGTTGCTCCTCATCCATCTCGACCTTGGACTCTGCAACAAAAACATCATCCCTAATATCATCTCCGGTGGTAGCCGAAGGTACCTCAGTACATGCTTGAACCTCAACACTCGGATCATCTGGGATTTAGACCATCCCAAATAACGAAGTGAAGTTTATGAACTTTAGATGGTCCACATCCTTCCTCAATTTAGTAGTAACACCCTGCCCTCTCTCACAAACCACTACTCTCACTATGAGAGCATTAATGGAAGCCCTGAGAGGTGTTAATGAACAATTAATAGCCCTCTCAATCATCCAGCGGACCTCAGGCTCTAGCCGAGAAGCACGCATATCGGCAGAATAGGCTAGGTGACCCATATTGAGAAGCATGGCTTAGGTGATCGGAGTCCTGGAGGCTGTAGTACCAGCAGTAGATCTAGGGGCGGGGGAGCAGCAAAAGAACTCTGGACCTGAGTAGGAGTGGAACTAGAAGTACCTGAAGGCCCGAAGGCCGGAGTAGGCAAGGCTTCCTCTGCAGGTAATGTATCAATATCAAGCTCTAAGGATATGTCCACCGGAGCTGCTCTCCTTCTATCAGCCTCATCCTGTGTGTACTAGACAATTATGCGCCGGATGTCAGTGAAAGATGTGGGAGTAACCTCGATATCCCTCTTTTCATCACGAGGAACTCCAGCCCGACGACATAACTCTGTGATGAGTACTGGAAATGGAAAGGACGTCTGGCCCTCATGGCCATCTCCTACTCAATGATTTGCCCTAAATTGAGGTTCTTCCTGGCTATGATATTCCCGAGGCAGGCCACATTTGGGTGGCGGAGGATAGATTCATTATGAGATGGAATGATCAGGCTGCTAATAAATCCAAAATAGTATCTCACCGCCACATTTATATCCTTTTTATCTATAGGCACTCCGATCTCAATCTACCTCAAGGTGGTGTCAGAAATCAGAGGTGCCAGCCAACCTTTCAGGTTATCCATAGTCTTTGTAGTAGTCAAACTCTGGTACTCGTGCACGAAATCTGTATCCCTATCAAGTACAATGTTGATATCATCCCTACTGCATCTAACCTTCCTTCCTCGGACCATCATATACTCCCCTAGCCTGAAGCCACTAGCCTTTTTCTTTCCCTGAGGTACTCGGTCACAGTAGGTAGAATAGAATTCCTGGACCATGGTGGTTCTGTATGGGACATGGGGCCTAGTAAAGATCTTAAAATGGTGGAACCAGAGAGTGTCCCACACATTTGGATGCCTGTCCACTACACCATACGTGGACAATCTCTTATCTTCCAAAATGGTCCTCAATCCCTCAGCCATTAACCGGTTGAGTAACCGGGGAGGAGGACCCTGAATTGGTGGTGCTGGAACCACCATCTATGCTCGAGCCGTCACTGAATCAGAAGGAGAAGGGGTCGGCTCCGGAATCCTAGACAGATCATGCTGAGCTTTTGAATGAATCTCTGCTCACCGGGCCTGTAATAACTGATTATCCTCAGGCTCAGAGAGTGAAACCTGAGAATCAATTGACTCTTCCTCACTGTCGGAGTTGTGCTCCGGTGTCTCATCTATAGGTGCTTTACCCATTTCCTTGCCTCCCTTCGAAGGTAGCTTCTTGATCTTTGCACGGGAAGCAAATGTTTCCTCATTAATCACTATCCCTCGTGCCTTCTTTCGGGGTTTCATGCCACTAACATCCAAGTTTGTTCTATCCATTCCTGCAACACACATAGATAAAATGTTAGAAAAATCCAAGAAAATTGCATGAATGTAGTTATAGAAAGCCTCGCTGAACCAGGCGGTGAGTCACCGAGTCACCTAGACGAGCAAGATCAGGCTCACCGAAAGTACCAACATGAAAAATTTCTAGAGTCAAGACAGGTCGGCCATATATAGGGCAATTCGGTGAATCACTGACACCAATCGGTGAGCTAGGAGTAGCCTGCCAAAAGTTATAGTGTATTTTAAGGGTTAGGGGCGCTGAAAGGATGATTAAGAAGACTTTTATGCGAGTCGCAGAGTGAACTCGGTGAGCTCAGGCATCTCGCCGAAGGTTACAAAACAAAATCAACCAAAATTTGAATTAAAGGGCGATCTGAAGGGGACTTCAGTGAACCACCAAACCACTCGGCGAGCTCGACGTAGCTTTGCCAAACTGCCCGACGTGCAAGTTTTCAACCCAACACTTCAATATCAAGCTCGCAGCTCTCAAATTCAAAATGAAACACCTACACTACCAATTAGAGACAGACCCATAAAACCCATGCCCTCGGGGTATTCAATCTTCCACCAATTTGGCCAAAATTGGCCATTTGATGACTTTTGCCCTTAGGAATGACGTCAAACGCTCCATTATTGGGCAAATTACGTCATTTGGAACAATTTGGGGTTACTTAGATTTTACCCCACTAGACCCAACACAAATAAACCGAACCCAACAATTTTAGAACCAATTTTATCAAACAAGACACGAGAATCGATCAATTTTAAGCCTATATGCACACATTTCAATTCAAAACGGGTAAACCAACACATAAAACACGATTAAACTCATGATCCAACACAAATCAACAACCCATTACCTATTTAATTTGATTTCAACCACAAACTTAAAGTACGTGGTTCAGAAAACCAACCTTAATGCTGAATATCAAGTTTAAAAAGCTAGGCTGCAAAGTTCTCCAATTTCGAGCACGATTTAGCACAAAAATGCGGGTAAAAGAATAAAATATGGAAGATCAGAAGTTGGGTGAGAGGGTATGATAGTTAGAAATGAGAAAAGATGAAGGATTTTGAAATTTTAAACTGTTTGGCCTTTAAAATCTTTCAGTTCGCGGCACCATTTGTAACATTCTGAAAACTAGTAGGCTTAGCTAGAAATTGATATTAGGGTTAGAGCCTTGAAATTACCTCCCCATACCTTAAAATTCATGTTTTTATGTTAGAACGTCAAGGCCTAAACCCCAAGGACCAACCATGGGTCCTTGAGGAAAAGACCCAAAAGTGACTTGGGTAGTGACTCACGAGGGCAACCTAAGCCCCGTAGGTGGGGGTCGTGGGTCAAGCCCCTAAAAAACAAGCCATAGACCACATACCATAGTTGACCAGCACGGGCCGTGGTCCTACCCATGGTCCGTGGGTCCCACCTATAGTCCGTGGGTCTTGGGTTGTAGGTGTCATGACCCGAGCCTACACCCTAGACGTGGCTGGCACTCGATAACCATTGTTGGTCCCCAAGAGAACCCTCATCCTGGCTGACTACAAGTGGAAGACTAACTCAAGCATACAAAGCTTAAAACATAATAAAATTCATGAAAAACTTAAATACAAGCTTTAACTCAAAAGAAAACTCTAAATAATATAATATATTCAGCTCGCCCCAAAATGGGCAACTTAAGTCTTTAAAACATTTAACAAAATAAATTAACAGACTTCTCAAACTCTACTTTCTATGTATGAAGCCTCTAACTGACAAAGATGGAAGTCGGGACAAGACCCACGACAACCTAACAACTGATATAACTGAAAGTATAAGTGGAACCCTCCGGAAGCAAGAAGGCTCACCATAGCTAACTCGAACTGCATGTGGTATCAATGAAGCGCCTTGATGACCCTGGATACCTATATCTGCATCATGAAATGATGAAGGCCAAATGGCTCAGTAGGTGGAATGTACGAGCATGTAAGAGGAATTCTAAATCATAACATAAGCTTGAACTTGATAAAAAGGAAACATACTTACCTCTTCTCAACTCACTCAACTAAACTCAACTCAAGAATAAGATACTCAACTCAAGATACTCAACTGAAAGGTACTCAACTCAAGATACTCAAGGATAAAGAAATAATTAAAGAATGCAATATATGGAAGGCTTTAAAAACAATAGACGATAACTCAGTTGTATGCAAACATACAATAATAACTCAGTTTGTATATAAAAATACAATATAACTCTGTGTATATAAGAATACAAAATATCTCTGTTGGAGTTTCTCTAAACGACAACCATCATTATGAGCTATGTGATGATACAATGTCTCACCCACGCTGCCAGAACTGTCCTATACTTTGCCAGGGTATAAGACCTACTTACTAAGTGGAACCACTAGTCTATGCTAAAAAGCATTAATGAATCATCTAAAAAGTATGACCCTTTCTACCCACGTTGGCTACATGATTTATGAGGATTGTGAGTTATCTGAACTCTCCCCCATATCGGTGCTCAATACTACTCCCAAAATATGCTAGCTCATATGTTTAAAAATATAACTTTTCTGTGGTTTGAGATTATTACTCAAAAATATTTCTCTTAAAAGAGATGGTACTCAAACTGCTCAAAACTCTTTTGGAAATCTCAGTTTCCTCTCATCTTAAATGTTAAAACATTTACTCTTGCGAATACTTAGTTCACATATATCATTTTAAAGAAAATGAACTCAACTCTGCTCTTTCTCAAAAACATTTCAAAATCATATTATAATAGGATCATTGATGACTCCGGAAGTCCTACTGCATAAACATTGAGAGACAACATAATGATGGATTATAAGAATAAAATCTGATTTTTTTGAGCCTTTATTAGTCAAGAAATTCGTTTAGGGTTTTCTTGGAGGTAAAAAAAACAAAAACAACCCTTTTTTAATGTTTTCCCGTAGTAGGCTAAATAGTCATAACTTTTTACTCAGAAATTGGATTGACATGAAATTGGTGGCGTTGGAAAGTAGATTCAAATTCCTTTAATTTAATAGGGTATGTCTCACGTAACTCTTTATATTCTAAGATATATGGTCATTTTAAGTTGACCCAAGTACAATGTTACATCAAAACTTAATCGATAAGGAAACTTCAAGAACACTTTTCAAGAACTCATCAAGAAATTAAATTGCTCAATATTTATGGATAGATTCGCAAAAGAAACTCATGATTGACATGTGGGTGAACGGACCCAAAACTATGGAAGCTTACATACCTCAAAGAACTAGGTTCTTGGCAAAATTTTGAATTTCTTGAACGAATGCTTGAATCTTTGACCTTTTTCTCCTCTAGAATCTTCTCTCTAAAACCCTATATACTTTTGGGGATGAATTAAACTAATTCTAATCAGTTTAGACTCCTAAAACCTTACTAAAAATTCTTAAATCTGATTTGGCAAGGAAAAGACCAAAATACCCCTTATTGTTTTCGGGTAACTTTCCTTAACTGGACAACCGGATTGAAAAGGGCATATCTCACTCATCCAACCTCAATACTTAGCAAACTCGGTGGAGCTTGGAAGATAATTCAATGAACTTTAATTACCTATCTTGTAGCCCACCTAACTCATCTTGTACCGATAGTTATGGTCATTTGAAGTTGACCCAAAACTCATAACTTAAGCATAACTTGCAAAATTTCAGATTTTACTATTTCCAATTTAGTTTTTTTTGGAAATAAAGGTTCTACATCTAGTGACATTAAAACTTAAGAAATTTTTAATTCCTTGGTAAAATCTCAGTCATTAAGAAGAAAGGTTCGAGTCTTAGTTCAAAAAAAATTTCTGGGGTGTTTCAATATTTCCCCCTTGGGATCATTCTCCCTCGAATGACGACTGAATTGGGTATGGAACGGGTTAATCTTATAATATTCAAGCTTAGTAATCTAACAACTCCATGGACTCCTACTAACCAGATCCTTAGAAAATTCTCAATACTTGACTTGATTTCTCATCTTATCATCTCCCCTTTAGGTCTAAAGCTAACACTTGAAAGCTATGGACCTATTCCACATTGACAACTTAATTATGCTATCTAGGCACACATGAAAAATTATAACTTAATTGGAACCTCATCTGGTAACATACCATCTTGGAACACGTCTTAATGCTCTTGTTACTCTTGTGACATAGCCACACTTCACTGCCCTTATCTAAACGTTAGGGTCTCTCACTTGTACCACTCATATTTATTATAGCTTATCACCTCAATTCCTTACCTACTCTATGTCAAGTCTTCTAGATAAAATATCTAGATTAACATCATCACCCTCATGTTGTCATTCTTTTGATCATGACACTCATCTCAAATTCAAGCTTAATGTTTATTACTAAACCTGAATATCAATATGAATGCTTGCCTACTATACAAACTCACCACTACTATGCGCAAATTTTAGAAACACTCGTCCACTAGGACCTTATGACAAGGCGTTAATCCTCACCTCTTAGTATTCATACTTACAATTTACTATCACATTTCACTTCACAACTTGAGTACTATTCACTCATTCACTATACATCAATTCCTAATTAGTTCTATAACACTTTTAATATTATGGACTCTCCCTCAAAATCATAAGCCTAGTTTAGATCTATCACCTCATGAATACTCATGCTCTTCTATTCAACACTTACACTTGGTCATTTTACTACACAATGACACTTCATCACCAACTCATTTCTAGATACAACACACTCTACCTCCTATGATGGAATCTTCACTACTCATCACTTCTTAGTTTACCCATAAAGGAAAACTCTTCATCAGTAACTTACTAGGTGCATGACTATAGTAACATAGCTTGCCTCATCACTATCTCCTTTTCTTCGATTACTGAACCTCTACATACTTTCCTCTAATTTTGGGCACTTTCACTACTACCGCTCATGATCTCGTAACTCATGTTACCTTTTCGGAAAAAAATACTACCCAAGCTCTAATCATACTTCCTCAAAAGAATCTTAACTGAAACAAGGCTTAGGGAAAATAGTACAACTCATTTTTAGCTCAACGCACGATTCATATAATATGAGTGCATTCCTTCTGAAACTCAACACTTAACTCAGTCATAGGCTTCTCTCAAGCCCCTCTGGAGTCTCATGACTTTCTCAATATTTCTACTAAGAACAACTTATCAATAAAGGGCTGAATTTTCTATTCAACCACCTCTAGTATGATGGGTTGTCGAATGAATATGAGAAACGCACGAGTAAGAATAAAATCTCTATGACATAGCTCTACTGCACGATTAACAGTATGAAAGAAGGGAAAATTTTCTTAAATGTCTATAGTCCCTCATTTATAGAAGTGGGGCCCTCACAACCATAAACAAGACCCTACTTGATATGGCTTCATAGACACCCTAGGACACTTGAACTCTGTGCTCTGATAACAAGTTTGTCATGACCCAAGCCTACACCCTGGACGTGGCCGGCACTCGAGAACCATTGTTAGTCCCCAAGCGAACCCTCATCCTGGTTGACTACAAGAGGAAGACTAACTCAAGCATACAAAGCTTAAAACAGAATAAAATTCAAAAACTTAAATACAAGCTTTAACTCAAAAAAAAACTCTGAATAATATAATATATTCAACTCACCCCAAAATGGGGAACTTAAGTGTTTAAAACATTTAACAAAATAAATGAACTAACTTCTCAAACTCTACTTTCTATCAATGAAGCCTCTAACTGACAAAGATGGAAGTCGGAACAAGACCTACGACAACCTAAAAATTGATATAACTAAAAGTATAAGTGGAACCCTCCGGAAGCAAGAAAGCTCACCATAGCTAACTCAAACTGCATGTCGTATCAACAAAGCGCCTATTGATGACCCTGAATACCTGTATTTGCATCATGAAACGAGGTAGGCAAAATGGCTTAGTACGTGGAATGTACGAGCATGTAAGGGGAATTCTAAAGCATAACATAAGATTGAACTTGATAAAAAGGAAACATACTTACCTCTTATCAACTCACTCAACTAAACTCAACTCAAGAAAAAGATACTCAACTCAAAGGTACTCAACTCAAGATACTCAGGTATAAATCAACAATAAAGGAATGCAATATATGGAAGGCTTTTAAAAACAATAGACGATAACTCAGTTGTATGCAAAATTACAATAATAACTCAGTTTGCATATAAAAATATAATTTAACTATGTGTATATAAGAATAAAAAATATCTCTGTGGGAGTTTCTCTAACCGACAACCATCACTATGATCTATGTAATGATACAACGTCTCGCCCACGCTGTCAGAACTGTCCTATACTTTGCCAGGGTATAAGAACTACTCACTAAGTGGATCCACCAGTCTATGCTAAAAAGCATTAAGGAATCATCTAAAAAGAATGACCCTTTCTACCCACATTGGCTACATGTTTTATGGGGGCTGTGAGTTACCTGAACTCTTCCCCATATTGGTGCTCAATACTACTCCCAAAATATAGTAGCTCATATATTTAAAAACATAACTTTTATGTGGTTTGAGATTATTACTCAAAAATATTTCTCTTAAAAGAGATGGTACTTAAATTGCTCAAAACTCTTTTGGAAATCTCAGTTTCCTCTCATCTTAAATGTGAAAACATTTACTCTTGGGAATACTTAGTTCACATGTATCATTTTAAAGAAAATGAACTTAACTCTACTCTTTCTCAAAAACATTTCAAAATCATATTATAATATGATCATTGATGACTAGGGAAGTCATACTGAATAAACATTCATGGCATATCTTGATACCATACTGCTCATACATTGATGGCATACTCAATTGTCATACTAATCATGTTTCAAAAAAACTCTTTTCTCAAAACTCATCTTTACTTTCTCAAAACTCAGTTTAAGAACTCAAGTGTTGACTTTTAAAAAGTTTTTTAAATTTATAACTCAACTTAGGGATCTTAATAGAAATAAAGAACCTCAGTACTCAGAACTCAAGACTCAAAGATACTACTTATCTCTAGACTACTCAACTCATAAGGTTCATGCAAAATTATGGGCATGAACAACTCAATTCAAGGAGTTCATGGGTAACATATAATAGTCCCATGATTAGGAATATAATATCAAAGGGATTTGGAACTCAATACTCAAGACTTGGAACTTAAAGATACTACTCCTCTCAAAGATACTTAACTTATGGAGCTCATGCGGAATTTATGGGCATGAACGACTCGACTCAATGGGTTACATATCAATATGGAACTTATGTATACAAATCTTCTCATTCTCATACTTACTTCCTCAAAACTCAATTTAAAACTCAATAATTAGTAATATAATTTTTTAAAAGAATCATGAACTCAAGAACTCAAATCAACTTATCTCAAGAATACTAAAATCTAGGGAATCCTAAATTTTCTTTTACTGATTTGAAAGAAAATGTAGGGCGTGAGAAAGAACTAGTCCAACACTATGATAGCCTTACATACTTGGAAAAAAACAAGGTTCTTGAAGAATCTTAAGGAATCTTGAAAAATCTTGAAGAAGAACTTGATTAAAAGCCTTGAAACCCTAGCTTGATTTAGTTTCTTAAAATATCTATGGACAAGATTTATTAGTTTCATTAGTGATTCATAATTGTATGGAGGGACTTGAGTTAGAAAGAATGGAATTCTTGGAGAAAAACTAACCTTGAAGAAAAATCTTGATAAAGATTGAAAGAATCTTGAATGGAGTCTTCTACTTTGATTTTTTTCCTTAGAGTTTTACCCTAGGGTTTGAGAGAGAACAAAATGATGGATTAAAAGATGAAAATCTGATTGTTTTGAGCCTTTATTAGTCAAGAAATTCATTTAGGGTTTTCTTGGAGGTAAAAACACAAAAACAACCTTTTTTAATGTTTTCCCATCGGCTAAATTTGTAACAACACTGTATAGGTTAGTAAAATAATCATAATTTTTTACTCAGAAATTGGATTGACGCGAAATTGGTGGCATTGGATAGTAGATTCAAATAAATTTAATTTAATAGGGTATGGCTCACGTAACTCATTATATTCTAAGAGATATGGTCATTTGAAGTTGACTCAAGTAGAATCTTACATCAAAACTTAATTGATAAGGAAACATCAAGAACACTTACCAAGAACTCATCAAGAAATTAAATTACTCAATATTTATGGATAGATTCACAAAATAAATTCATGATTGACGTGTGGGTAAACGTATCCAACACTATGGAAGCTTACATACCTCAAAGAACTAGTTTCTTGGAAACTTTTTGAATTTCTTGACGAACGCTTGAAACTTTGAACTTTTTCTCCTCTAGAATCTTCTCTCTAAAACCCTAAATGCTTTTGGGGATGAATGAAAGTAATTATAATCAGTTTAGACTCCAAAAACCTTACTAAAAATGCTTAAATCCGATTTAATAAGGAAAAGACAAAAAATACCCCTTACTATTTTCGGGTAGCTTTCCTTAACTGGACAACCTGTCTTCAAAAGGGAATATCTCACTCATCCGACCTCGAAACTTAGCAAACTAGGTGGATTTGGAAACATAATTCAAACAAATTCATTAGATATCTTGTAGCCCACCTAACTCATCCTGTACTAAGAGTTATGGTCCTTTGAAGTTGACCCAAAACTCATAACTTAAGCATAACTTGCAAAATTTCAGATTTTTGCTATTTCCAATTTAATTCTTTTTGGAACTCAAGGTTCTACATCTAGTGACCTTAAAACTTAAGAAATTTTTAATTCCTTGGTAAAATATCACTCACTAAGAAGAACGGTTCGAGTCTTAGTTCGAAAAATTTTCTGGGGTGTTACAGTAGGTCATGCCTGAAACTGCCAATTGCCAGTTAGACTTGGGGTCTTTTTGGGATTTGCTTTTTAATTAATGGTTAAGTGATGTCCTTTAAAGCATAATTTAAATACCTATATAAATATTTTAAGTCACCAAATTAAGTTTTTTTTCTCATAATTTCTAAATCCCCAAATCAAAAACCAAAGTCCTCTCCAAAACACTCTCTCTAGAACTCCAAAGAAGAAGGAGAAGAAGAAGAAGGGTGAAGCTAGGGTTGAAGGATCCATATTTTCTACTCAAATTTGTGGTAGTTCTTCATCAAGGTATGATAGTTTTTGATCCATGGAGTCCGTCTAAACTCAATTTCAAAACTTGTAACTTCCCCCAAAACCTAGGGTTTTACTCCAAGTCATGGATTCACTTCAAAAACGATTTTAATGGTTTAATTGCTTTATATTATGATCAAATTGATGATTATTTACTGTTTTGATGATGAATTCCCCAAGAATCCATGAATTCCCCTATTTCCCCAATGTGGATCTAAAAGTGGGTGTGTTGATTTATGGAAGTAGAATATGATAGAATTATGCATGTAGTAATGGAATTACTTGAATTATGTTATCATCCATGTATAAAGTAGTAATTCTAGATATTTTGATGGAATATGATCTATGATCCTTGAAGGGAAAAGTATATGAATTATGCATGATTATAAGATGTGAGTATAGGCATTTAGACCACTTTGAGGGTAAAGTGAGTATGGTTATGATCTAATTGTTGTGTTGATTGGATTATTATCCTTATGTACAAACTTATGTATGAATATGATATGATGTGAAACTTTTGTCACATGTAGTGATTCACTAGTCTCACCTAATGAATCTATGAGCTTTAGTATGAGTTGTGTTGGATTGAGTGTCAACACATTCTTCCATAATTATTAACTTAGGTCAAGAATTAATATGAACTGAATGGGAATTGATGCTTAGAATCGAGTGGATATGAGTATGAGATGGAATCTTATACGATAGTTGAGTCCGACTTCCTTTGAAATCTTATACACTAGTTGAGTTCGGCTTTCCAAATGGGTTCCTTCTACACTAGTTGAGTCCGGGTTCCCAAATATATGTATCTCATGAGATGGAAACCTTCTACCTTAGTTGAGTCTGGGTTTCTAGAAGCAATCTCCTTATCCCATAAACTATGTTCCCACATAGATCTTTAGCTAGTGGATCCAGCTAAGCTAAGAGTATAGTTCTACCTTAGGCAAGTAGGACAACCCCTTTTCGGTGTGGGGTAGACACCGGATTCCATGATTAAGCTCACATGGTCTATGTCGGTTAAAGCTAATCCCAATATGATAATATGAACAAGAATATGAGTTACGTACTATAGTTACTTAATAAGCTTTCGTTAGTATGGGTAGGATTATGGGATCTTATTCATGCATTGCACAAGGATGCTTTGAGGGTATTATGGTATGTTTCAAATATGGTATGATGATCTATATGTTGAATATGGTTATGACTTATGCTTTTTCACTAAGTTTCATGATGATTCCTAAACTAGGTGAAGTGCATAGTTTTCAACTAAAATGTCCCTTTTTAGCATGTTTTCAAGGATTTTATGCATGACTATCATACTTAGTGCAACTTTTGTACTAACCCATATTTTTCTACATTTTCTAAAAAGTGTAGTTTCCGGTTTTTGAGGTGATCTTCCTTTGATACAAGCTTGGATCGACTATTCTCCTAGCTTGTGGTGAGTCCTCATGGATCCGAGGATGAGTGATGTCTTGTTGTTCCTTTTCTTTCATTGTACTAGACTTTCAGATTTTTTTGTAAGGGTTGTGACCCTATTTGATACTTCAATTGTAATAGGTGGCTAATTGAGACATAGTCTAGACTTCCGCTTTGCTTTTATGAAAACTTCTTATGACTTGAAATGTGTTTTACTCCTTATTGTTCTTTACTTATGTGATGATATGCTAAGTGGCTTACATGGTGCCTTTAGGGACATTGTGTGCCTTGTTTCGTCTAGGGGGTACCCTTGGATTGTGACACCATCGGCGGAGTAGGTCATGCTCGCCAACCCACTCGGCGATGCACCGTGTGGTATTTTTCTCGAGAGTTTTAGAGGACCTTCAACAAAGTTGGGGGTTCAAATGGCGGACAAAGTCGGTCTCACCGACCTGTTCGGCAAGTCACCGATTAAGCATTTAGTCCACCGAGTTTTACTGAAGTCCCTTTCAAGCTTGATGCTTTTAACGGCGGTCCAAGTCGGGGCTCGCCGACCTGTTGGTCGTGTCGCCGACTGGACTTTTGGCTTGCCAAACTACCCATCTTCTAACACTCTTCACTTTTCAACATGTACAATCAACACCCGTTATTCAAAATAAAAAACTAGAGCATTAAAAACTTGGGTTGCATCCCAAGAAGAGCGTTAGTTAATGTCGTGGCATGACGAGGGTACCAAATCAAGCTTCATTTTTGGGTTTTTCCTTTGTGTTACTAGGAAACCCCCCGTGTTGTCTTAGATTCAAATGTGAAGAAATTTGATCCATTTGGGTCTCTAGCTGCTTAATAGAGACTGAATGAGAAGTCACTGTCTGATTGAGAGTTGAGACATCCTCTTTCAACTCTTTCAACACTCTGTCTGACCCTGAAACTTTGTTGAGAATGCGTGAGAGCATATCTTTTGTATGGCCACCTTTAGATTTCTTGGGCTTTCGACGCTCATGGGGAGGGACATACCTATCTTTGTCCCCCTCAATTTCCTTCCAAGTTGCGTTACGATCACGCCAATCTCTGTCACGGTCTCTCCAGCCCTCATCTCTATTCTAACCTTGATTTCCACCCGGTCTTGGGTAGTTTGCACGATAACCTCCTCCTTGATTGGATAGGAAGTTCACTTCCTCATTGTACAACAATTCAAATTTTGCTTCACCAGGTTTTACTCCACCAACACCCACATCATTAAAACTCTTTGTACCAACACCCATGACATTTTTAGCCAAGATATCCAGCTGGATCATCATTTTGGCCATGTTTTGGTCTCTCTTCTTATTCTTTTCTATATGCTCATTTGTCATTCTAAAATTGAGAGCAGGGACTTGGTCTTCACGAGTGTAACATGCCCTGTTGATCTTAGTCATGTAATCAAGGAGTTGAGAGGCTACTTCATAGATTTGTTGCATTATACCACTGAGAACAAGTTGATCAACAACTCTTTTGTTCACTCAGTAGAGGCTCCTATAGAAGTATTGCAACATCCCATTATTTGGAAGTCCATTAACTGGGCATTGCAGCACTAACTGCTTAAACCTTAGCCACGTCTCGTTGATTTGATCACCTTCCAAGTGTTTGAAACCTTGGATGCTATCTCTGAGTGTCATCAGCTTCGATGGTGGGAAGAATCTCAATTGGAATGCTGTGATCAGCTCATCCCAAGAGGTGATGGAGTCCCTTGGTAACTCAGATAACCATTTGGTGGCTTCACCCATCAAAGAGAATGGGAACAACCTGAGATGGACTGATTCTTGGGATATGTTCTTAAAAGAGAACGGACGTCCACAAAATTCCGAAGATGCTCATGGGGATCCTCATGATCCAGCCCCCCAAATAATCCCTTCAATTGTAGGAGTTGAAGCATTGTGCTAGTGATGTGAAAAACAACGTTTTCTTCAGTCGGAGGTAGACGAATGGCACCAACACCACCCAATTGGATTAGGCCATTCATATTTGGGTCATTTACATCATTGAGGTTCCCAATATCATCTTGGTGGCCCACTTGGCTACCATTACTCCTGTTGACGCTCATCTCTTCCTCTGTTTAACACAAACAACACAAAACAAAAACTAAAGTAAGTCGATTCAACTATAGCCAAAAATAGGACAATTCAACTTCAATAAAAGAATTTCTAAACAACACCGCTCCCCAGCAGCGGCGCCATTTTTTATTAATTTTTCAAACACACCTCATCCAATTCTAGGTGCAAATGATCGTTAAGCAATATAAAACCTAACGAAGAGTTGGGGTCAAACCCATAGGGAGCGGTAAATGTTTAAAGTTCAGTTATGAAGTATGAATGTGATCTAAATAGTTATAGGAATAGAAATCATCAAAAAATACAAGTAAACAAGTTAAAAGGGGTGACAAAAAATGTTTTGGTTTGCAATTATGAACTACAACGAAGTCACACAATGATAATATAACAAAATGGAGATGAATTCTCGGGATGTGATCGATTATAGGAAAATTTTGCTATATGGGTAATTGAAACTACTAATGAATAGCTAAATATTAGTGGGTAGGCTAGACTATGAGTGAAATAGCTTTCTCTCGAACAACTATCCCGCATCAAGTGATTTCTTTCGAACATCAACAAGCATAGCAATTAAGAACAACCCAAACCTTAATTCATCCACTCTCTCAAGGAAGTTGGGTAGGATTGGGTTTAGGATTCACTCTCTCAAGCTGAACCCATATCAACCCAATACCTACAAACCATTAATTACAAGCCTTAGTCCCAAAACTTCTCTCTCGAGCAAGCTAAAAACACAAAATTAGAACTGCATGTGAAACTACAATTCATAAATTAAACCTCAGCCAATGATTAAACCCACTTCAATATAGCATTTAAACTAGTAATTAACAATACGCATAAGCTAATTCAACCCATAATCACATGATCACATCCCAAGAATTGAGGTTTTAGGCAAACATAATAAAGAGATAAAAATAGTTACCAAATCGATTATCCATCAATTGGGTAAGAGTATTCAATCCTTTACAATGCTCCAATTTAAATAAAATTAGTATTCCACTTGCAAAATCTCCGAATTGAGTCTCAAAAATCCTTCAAGTTTGCTAGGAAACTCTCAAACCTCAAAGAAAATATTCTAAATGGTAACAAGCTAAAATCTGGAAAAAGAACTATAGAATTAACAATTTAAAATTTAATTTATAGTTGCCAAAAATTAGCCACGAAGGGCCATTAGGTGAGTTAAGTTGGGTTCACCGAGTGGTTCGGCGAACTGCCCTTTGATCTCTTCTCTCGCTTTTTGCATTGGCTCTCAGCATCTTCAAGTCATGTAACTTTGGGTAATGGGCAATCAATCTTGTCATCATGGAACTGATCGATGATTCACCGACTGACCCTTTTCTATCGCCGACTTGGTTTCTTCCCGCAAGGTTGGCACACTGCAACTTTAGGCAGACTGAAGAGCCACTTGGCGAGTTGCCGAGTGGTCTTGGCGATCACCAAGCTCTCCTTTCTCCACTTCTTCATCTTGTTTTGTTCCTCTTTTCTTGTTAGTGTCCTTGCTTTGCTCCTTAATCCACATACCTGAAAATCAAGGCTTTAACATCAGTTTATAGCATCAATTTGTCATTTGAGGACAGTAAGACTAACAAAACAAAGCCCTAAATAAGTCCAAATCTCGGACTCATCAATGTGCATCATTCTCGTTCGGAGACTTGCCTTTTGAACTGGAGTCCGCCGATCTTATTTGATAGACACCAGTGCTATGCACTGTCACTTTGGGCATTTCGCCCTTCATGTTAGGCGATCAACAATGTTCACTTAACACTTCTTTTTGTATTTTTGTCCATTCTTCAAAACATCAGTCCTTGCCTTGTCCAATTTCCTTCATAGATGGAAATCATTAATATTCTAGTAGAAATTAAAAGGACAAAGTTAGGCATTCAGGACACTAATTATTGAGCTAAATGGACCTTAAATGAGTGCAAATATACAACTCATCATCCATCACCACGGTACCGATGGTAGGGTCTCTTACCCGTACTAGAGAAAGTCTCAATGCACTCCTTCTCCATAGACCTCACATAACTAATCACCTGGGAAAAGTAGACCCAACTACTATTAAGTGCTCCGGTTCTAGACAGAGAGGCAATGTAAACCTCCAATTAATTGCTAAGTCATGTCTTGTCCTGTAATAGATAATGACTGAATATGTGTGGCCCACTTGAGAAACTCGGTCGCATACTTTGAAACTGATAAGGAACTGTGATGGTATTCTACAAACTCAACTCTATAATGTAAACCACTTGCTGAACAAAAAACTTCACACAAGTGCGGTGTACCTTCGAAGAGACATGGAACTACGAACATTGAATCTCAAGGAGTAAAGAGGACGACTAACTCTATCGGAACATGGTCTGCCCCACACCCTCTAGTCGTTGTTGAACATCTCTGGCGTTTTTCCAGGAACTAAGGCTATGGTGGTATGAGTCGACATCCCATCTGGTTCAATTGAACATTGGGCGATATTCATTTAACAAAGAGTAGATTCCAATAAAGTAGTTTAAAGGTAAATTGAAGCACATAGACATGATAAGGAAACAAAAATGGAATTTCCTAAGAATGCCTATAGCGTACTAAATATAGGATATGAACGTCTCCGTATCACTCTACTAGATAGTTGCTCTAATACCAACGACACCAGTGAACCTAGAACATTAATACCGTTAGCTGTGACCCAAAATTTAGGTTGTGATGGAATCTACTACGTCCCACCAGTAGGTATGCCGAACTAATAGCTCAGAACTAGAAGTAATAGGCAATTGGGTAGAGGAAAAGGACTGCAGAAAATAAACAATAAGAAGAAGAAGCAAAGGGAAAAAGAGAGAATAAAATCAATACAAAAACCAAGAGTATTTGAACAACTATCTAAAACAAGAGTACAAATACGAAACAATAATACAGAACAGTCCCAAAAAATAGATAAAGACCAATACTAGCTAATCCAGAGGTAAAGAAGCAACTCTGAATGCAAGGAGCTCACCCAAGCCTCCAAACCCAATAGTTGCTCTGCACGAGAACCAAATCAACAACGAGAACTCATACTATGATCTGCAAGGTGCATGAGCGTAGTATGAGTACTAACAAGTGGCACTTAGTAGGCATAGGATAACTGAGCCCCGAAGATAATATTTGCATAAAAGGTATATAAGAAGGGAGCAAATAACATAGACAACTAAAGGGACAATAAGAATATTACAATAAGAAACAAGCTGAAGTAAGAAACATGAAATAAAGGAAACAGATAAAGGAACCAAGGGACTAACTTAGAGGTTTTATCCCATCAACCTAATCATGATGAGACTCTACTAAGGGAGACAACCAACCCAAGGTATATTAATAGAGGATATCACAGATTCGACATTAATGTCAAGAAGAACACCCAAAACTGAATTTACACAAAAACATCAAATAGAGGGGAAACAAGGGCAGTATTTACCTTCAAACAAAGTACCACCTTCCATACTTCCACAAGTAAACAAATAGCCAAACAATAACCTTACAAAGCTCCTATTCTCCTAGAAAGTACACAACAACAAACTAAACCCATACGTCCCCCATATGACCTACATGTACAAACAACAATCAATTATTGTAGTGATATGTAGTGCATGATGAATGTGAGTTATCCTATTAAAATCAGTAGTACCAATAGTGCCAAGGTATATACACCTATCCCTCAGTCCCAGATAGTTAGGTAGGACCCATGCGCACCTCCTTATTCTTGTTCAATGGGTCACACGGACAAAGAAATCCATGGGGGACTCGAGAGTGTCCATATATACCTGTCTCATCCCGATCCAGGACTTTCCGCTCCATCAATGTGACTGGATATAATTATCATAATCATAATATAAAGAAAGGGTCGGCTACTTTTTGACCAAACAAGTATAAATGCGTGCATCCGAGATGCCTCAAAATCTGTAAAAGTGAGCGCATCTATCACGACCCAGGTGTAACCCCTAGATGTATCAAGGCACATAATACCCCGAAAGGCACCATGTAAGCCACTTAGCATATCACAACATAAAGCATTAGAACAATAAGAAGTAAAATACATTTCAAGTCTTAAAAAGTCTTTCATAAAAGCAAAGCGGAAGTCTAGACTTGTCTCAATATAACGATCTATTACAATCCTTGAATCAAATTGGGACTAGTCCATACAATATGTCTGAAATGGAAGTGCAATAAAAGAAACTACAAAGATAGCATCTGTCCTGGAATCATGAGGACTCATCAACAAGTTAGCATAAATGATCAAATCTAAGCTCTAGCCACAATGGGGACCACCTTGAGAATCGGACCCTACACTTGGGGAAAATGTAGGAAAATATCGGTTAGTACAAAAATTTACTAAGTATGATAGTCATGCATAAAATCATGAAAATATTCTAAAAGGGACATTTTAGTTGAATGCATGCTCTTTGCTAAGTCAAATAATCATTTTTGAAGATAATGGAAAAATATAAGTCATAAGCATAAGAAACATCATAATAAGGCATAGGCTATGAGCTTAAGAGATAACAACTTAGTCATAGACATAACCAATGCAATCTAGTTTAACATAACATAAGAGAACACTTCATGAGCCACCTCAAGGCAAGCTTGTGCAATGCATGTATAAGATCCCATAATCCCACCCATGCTAAGAAAGTCACTTTAGGTCCTCATTCATGTTTACCATCTTTTTGATCTCCTCATTAGCTTATTTCTCATAGACAAGGGAACATTCAACTTTAGTCAATCATATCAAGTAAAGAAACTCATAACAACAATCTAAGTTAAACATACATTATTACAAATAGTCCTCATATCAAACATATTTAGTAACATAATCATAAGCATATTCGTTTCATAACTCATCATAACATAAGAGGAACATACCATATCTACCCTCAAAGAATACTTGTGCAATGCATGAATAAGATCACATAATCTCACTCACACTTAAGTAAAGCTTCTTGAGTAGCCATAGTTCATAATTCATATTCTTGTCACAATGGGAATAAACCTTAAACAACATAGACCATGTGAGCTTAACATCGAATTTGGTGTTACCCACACCGAAAAAGGTTGTCCTACTTGTCTAAGGTATAACCATTGCTTTAGCTTAGGTGGAACCAATAGCTAAATAACCTATGGGGACACGTAGTTATGGGACAATGAGATTGTTACTAGATACCTGAGCTTAACTCTCATGAGGGCATCCATCTCAAGAGATTGCTCCTAGAAACTAGAGATCAACTCACTTGAGGGCTTCCATCGCATACCAATATCCAGTCGGTGCTAAGAATCATTCCCACGGAGTACTTATTAAGTCATAACTTGTTTCATTAAGATACCTTATTAGATCATGCGTGAGAATAACCTTTCACCGTCTATGTCTACATATAACATTAGATTCAATTAGGTGAGAATTGCCTTTCAACCAAGAATCTCCATCATGTAAGAAAACCTTTCACATTATGTTCATTATGTGTTCATGAGAATTTCCTTCCAATCAACACAAAAACATTATCATAATCATGGACACTTCACTCTCAAAGTGTTCTTAAAGCACTTAATTAAATCTCATAATCATGCATAATTCTCATACTTTTACCCCTCAAGGATCAAAGATCATATTCAATAAACACATCTTGAATTAATACATTAGACATGGATAATAACATAATTCAAATAGTTAATTACTATAAGCATAATCTCATAATACCCTTCTTTCATCAATTCACCCACACCACAAGGTCATAAATTGGGAATATGGGGATTTCATGGATTCATGGGGGTTACAACATAAAAAACAATTTAAATCATCAATTCAATCATAATATAAAGTAATTAAATCATTAAAATCATTTTTGAAAAGAATCCATGACTTGGAGTCAAACCCTAGCTCTTAGGGAAATTACTAGTTTTGAAATTGACTTTGGAGGGACTCCATGGATGAAAGCTATCCATGGATGAAGGACTACCATACCTTAGCTATGAATTTCCAATGAAATTGAGTAGAAAATCTTGTTCCTTCAACCCTATCTTCCACATTCTTCTTCTTCTTCCTTGAAGTTCTAGAGAGAAAATTTTGGAGAGGGTTGGAGTTTTTCTTTTGGGATTTGGAATTATGAGAAAGATGAATTAATTTAGTGACTTAAAAACCTTATATAGTTAGTCTAATTTAGTGTAAAATGACATCACTTAATATTAACTAAAATCGGAAAACCCCATAATGCCCCTAAGTGTAACTGCCAAATAGCAGTTCCAAGCCTCACCCACGACCCACCATTGATGAATCGTGGTTGGACCCACGGCCCATGCTGGTGAACCATGGTTGAGGTTTTGGAACTTGGCTCCTGGGGCCTTGACCTACGGCCCCTCACCTACGATGCGTGGGAGGACCTATGAGGGGGTGAGTTGCCCTCGTGGGTCACTGCCCAGGCAACCTCCTTAGGGTCCTCCTCAAGGACCCATGGTTGGTCCTTGGGTTTGAACCTTGACGTTCTAACACGAAAATATTTATTTTAAGGTACGGGGAGGTACGTTTACGACCTCACTAGACTAATGTCTTTGTATTTACAACTACAAATCCATTAAATTAAACCACAACCACTAGGTGAAATCACCATTAAAATACATCTAACCTATCAGCAAGTAAGACCCAACAATAATATCAATACATATTTGCTAAATCACACCCCAAGAATGGGGGGTTTTAGCCACACATCAAGGGATAGAAATTTATACCTAAATGAGCTTGCATTCAAATGGGTATGAATATTTAGGTCTTGTTACAAGCCAAGAATGAAGAACCCAAGAGACCCAAGTCTAAATCCTTGAAGATGAAACCCTCTTTTTCTTCAAGTTTTCAAAACCCTCTTCAAACTCAGAGAAAAAATAAAAAGTACTAAAATTATATTAATTGTTTCACACTAAAAATATCCTTTTAAAAATGTGATATCTTAACGAGTATTTATAGTTTTCAAAAACTTGTGCTGCAACGGATCATTTAGTCGGAATCGCCTATCGACTCGGCGATTGTCCCTTAGGTGCATTTCATCGCCTTCTTGCACCATCCTTCTACAATATTGTGCTCTGTGTCATTGGACGACATAGTTCTGCTTCGCGGAAATATTCGGTGACACGTCGACTGCTCCTTTAATCGCCTTTTGATCCACTTCCTTCAAGGCTTCACGTACTGGAACAAAGGGCGGAGTGCGTCCCTTTGGCGATTTTCCAAGTATGCTTGGCGATACTCAGGCTTCATCTTCTTCATTCTTTTCAGCCTTTTTGTTCTTTTTTGCGCCTAAGTGTCCATGCTTCCACTAAAACTTCAAATACCTAAAACATAAGCATTTTCATCAGATATTGAGATAAAATAAGCATTTGAGGACACTATTTCTATTAAAATAAAGCCCTAAATGAGTCTGATTTGTGGAGTCATCATGGGGGTACGTAGTTATGGGACAAGGAGATTGTTACTAGATACTCAAGCTCAACTCTCGTGAGGGCATCCATCTCAAGAGATTGCTCCTGAAACCCAGGCTCAAATCACGTGAGGGCTTCCATCTCATACCAATATCAACTCGGTGCTAAGCATAATTCCCACTGAGTACTTATTATGTCATAACTTGTTTCATTAAGATATCTCATTAGATCATGCGTGAGAATAACCTTTAACCGTTCATGTCTACATATAACATTAGATTCAATTAGGTGAGAATTACCTTTCAACCTAGAATCTCCATCATGTATGAAAACCTTTCACATTATGTTCATTATGTGTTCATGAGAATAGCCTTCCAATCAACACAACAACATTATCATAATCTTGGACACTTCACTCTCAAATTGTTCTTAAAACACATACATAAATCTCATAATCATGCATAATTCTCATACTTTTACCCCTCAAGGATCAAAGATCATATTCAATCAAGACATCTAGAATTACTACATTAGACATGGATAATAAAATAATTCAAATAGTTCAATTACTACAAGCATATTCTCATAATATCCTTCTTTCATCATTTCACCCACACCACAAGGTCATAAATTGGGAATATGGGGATTTCATGGAATGATGGGGCTTTCAACATAAAACCCACTTTAAATCATCAATTCAATCATAATATAAAGTAATTAAATCATTAAAATCACTTTTTGAAAAGAATCCATGACTTGGAGTCAAACCCTAACTTTTTGGGAAATTACTAGTTTTGAAATTGACTTCGGAAGGACTCCATGGATGAAAAATATCCATGTATGAAAGACTACCATACCTTAGCTATGAAAATCCAACGGAATTTAGTATAAAAGCTTGTTCCTTCAACCCTAGCTTCCACTTTCTTCTTCTTCTTCCTTGAAGTTCTAGCAAGAGAATTTTGAAGAGGGTTTGGGTCTTTCTTTTGGGATTTGGAATTATGAGGAAGATGAATTAATTTAGTGACTTAAAAACCTTATATAGTTAGTCTAATTTAGTGTAATACGATGTCACTTAATATCAACTAAAATTGGAAAATCCCATAATTCCCCTAAGTGTAACTGCCAAATAGCAGTTCCAGGCCTCACCCACGACCCACCACTGACGGATCGTGGTTTGACCCATGGCCCGTGCTGGTGAACCGTGGTTGAGATTCTGGGACTTGGTTTCTGGGTCCTTGACCTACGGTCCCTCACCTACGAGGCGTGGGAGGACCTACGGGGCGTGAGTTGCCCTCATGGGTCACTACCTAGGCAGCCTCCTTAGGGTTCTCCTTAAGAATCCATGGTTGGTCCTTGGGGTTTGAACCTTGATGTTCTAACATGAAAACATTTATTTTAATGTACGGGGAGGTACATTTACACCTCTAACCCTCATGTTAAGTTCTAGTTTAGCCTACTAGTTTTCGGGGTGTTACAACATCCCATATGACTCAAAATCTTTAAAAGTGAGCGCCTCCCAAATGCCTCTATATATCAAGTCTATTTGTAAAGTAGTAAATTCAGTACAACCCCCATAAAAGATTTGTTTAAAAAGTTAATCGGGCAAAAGCCCTCATTTCTCAAAAGTATGCTAAGAACGAATGCATTCCTCGGGTCGTACTACAAGCCACTAGTATGATAAAAACCAATGCAATGTATGCCATCACCAACATCCAAACAACACACTCACAATCACAAATAGGATAAATAGCAACCATCTCGCTCCTAGAGTGCATAGAATAACCCGAGATTCAACTAGTCCTCGACCAAGGCCTCGGGCCCAAAGCAACTTTACCAACTCAACAATGGTAACAAGAGAAGAAATAACTCAAAAAACAGTGAAAAGGATCATAAAGAATTGGCAAATCGAAGGGGCACACAAGAATAACCCCTACCACTTAAGGCACCACCCAAAAATAGGGTATAAGCACATCCAACTCCATCATACAATAATAATAAGCAACGATGGATCCAAAGCAAACCAAAAGATAAGAAAATCACCACAATAATGAGCTTAAGCCAAGTGAAACCTCTCAAAGCAACACAAACTCACAGTCCTGCTCTAGCAAATGGAACCAACCTAGAGAAATACCCACAACAAGAAACCATCAAACTAAGGATAAATCAAAATCTCATTCTAAGGTTCTAATCACACCAAGTACTATAAATCTTGGAATAACAACCCCCCAAGACATTAACATCACTAAAACAAGGAATCCCCAGCCTAAACTAAGAATTTCACAATTCTAAACAAGTCTAAGACTCAAGAGGGAATCAAGAAATAAGGATATGGGAGATAATCCTAAATATGCTACACAGGATTCCAAGTCACAAGCAATAATTGCAAAACATTGTCTAAGAAAGCTCAATCAAAGAACATGTAGACCGTAGCCTACCTCGAAATCAAACACACATGCTCCAAAACTGCGGAATCAAAATTATCCATCTCCAAAATGCTTCGAAACACCACCACGCTATCTAATTATTGATCACAACGCCAATATGGACGTTTAGACATTAAAATCACAATAATCATAGATGGACCCAAAAATCAAGTCAAAACAGGAAAGTGGGTCCCACACTGGGAATCCCAAAATCGACTCTATCAAAAGTCCCCAAAGAGCCCAAGGAACTAGTGCCTCATAAATGGGCACATTCTGAGATCGGGAATGGGCTAAATTAGCCTAAGCAATTTGAAACACCAAAGAGCACAAAAAGAAGGTTTGGGTTGCCCCTATGGGGCAAAATATACCTCAAAACAATGATTTTCATGCTTCCCAAAACACCCCAATGTTTAGCCACAAATAACACAAAACTCTAGCACTTGAAATCTCTCAATTTGGAGCTCCATATCTCCCAAAATTGCCTAAAAGTGGGAGAGGTCGGGTTAAAATCATTTCTGGTCTTTATAAAAAAGACCAGACCCACAAGCCTTCACGATCGCGGAGCTTAGGCTCGCGATCACTGCCCTTGCCGATACAAGACTTCACGAATGCAGATGAAATCCTCATGAACGAGGAGGAACAACTGTCCTGTCCCTTGCAAATGCAGAGGACGTCCCTTCATGCACTTGCAATCACGACCATAGCCACGTGATCGGACCAACCCAAATAGTGAAGCTTCACCAATATGGCCCCCATGGCTCATGAACATGAATAGAAATTTGAGCTGCACCGACAGATGATGCACCAGCAATATGGGATAAATTCCCAAAGCTTCGATCAAGCCCTCAGAATTTATTTGGAGTCCAAACGATGCTGGGAATGACATTCCGGACTCAACGGAATCGATGAAACATCCAACTGAGGACGTTTCGTCAAAATGTTGACAAAAGACAACACTTTACAAAGAAAGACAAACAAAACGCCAAAATCTAGAAACTCATCCTGATTTCCTCAAGAACCGAAGCAAAGGTCATTCTAGATCAAACTCGGTAATCCAGAGCTAACCGTGCTGATGGAATTTGATTCTAAGCACATTTACCAAGAAATTTGACCAAAGTCAAAATTTAAGCAAATATCTAAAACCAAACTGCCTAATCAAATCTTCTCCAAACAGAAGCCTTAAAATTCAAATCAATCATCAAACTTGACTAATATGGCCCTTCTGGAGCTAATAGAATTCCATTCCAACATCAAAATCTCTGGATGTTTACTAAACTCTACTATTTCAAGCTGAAGGCCCAAATTCAAAAACTCGCACCAAACTTAACCAAATGACCCGATGAACGGACTATCATTCCTTGAAAGTGATAAATGACTTGGGGTTGCTATCGAAAAGCTCTAAATGCTGAAAAGGTCAGAAATAGCAGAAATGACCTTGAGGGTCATTACAAACATGTACACATCAAGCCAAGAATATTTTCCCATCAAAATTGGTTCAAGGTCAGGAACCAAATAATTTTCATCTAAAAAAGTTGACGTGTGCACTTTTGATTTTATTGCTCCACCATGCACAATGATGGATCCCCGAATGAGGTTGGGGGTAAATGTTGGTTTTGTTAACATTAGGGGGAGATATAATTAGCAACTAAAAAAATTGTGTGGGGAAATTATCTAGATCCTCATTAAAAAAATATGAACTTGAAGTTCAAGAGAAAATTCATTTGTATAATGTTACGAATAATTTGTCAGATGTATTTTTTTACCCAATATTATAATTATGTTGCAAATACTCTAATAAATATTCCTTGAAGTACATAGTCTATGGTACACCAAAAATGAGATAGACCAAGCGATTCCAAATGTGAAACTCTTTGAGGAAGGAGGTGAACAAATTATTAAAAGGATCATGATAATGAGGAAAGTGTTTTAAATGAGCACCATGACATAACACATCATAAAACCTTGAAAAAAGTTTATCTACCTGAAAATGATGTAAAATAAAGAGATCTCAATAAGTTATGTTATATTGGAATCAAGTCAAATGATCGTCGCTGGCATCTTTGATATGAAGTAGCACTCAATGTATGAATGGTGACGAGGATCTTAAATTTAAATTTGTCATATAATGTGGACAGATAAATGATTGGCCAAATAAAATGCATTATTCAAGTATATTATATTTCACTTTTAAAAGTGATGTTTCAAACATATAGTTCATAAATCAAGATATAATGTCAGTGGGGTACAAATGAATAATTGTGTGAAAGTATAATTCCAAAATATAAAGTATGGTTTGTTCCTCGCGGCATAAAGGACTTTCACAAAAGTTTTGACATTATTGAATAGAGATATATTCTCTAGTTGTGGATGCAATCATACTTGTTCCAGTCAACTGATAGATGAAATACTTGAATATGTATAATGAATGATTATTATGTCTAACTAGATGATGAAGGTTATATGAAAATCCGTGAAGGATTTCAAAGGTCTTAAAGTAATTCCACTGAGTACCCAATGGTTCTGAGATTACTTAACATAGAGAAAGAATCTTTTTGATCTCATGAAAATGATTAGAAAATATCATGTATTAGTGTAATTGGTGCACCTACAGATTGCTAGTTATACAAATGCTAGAAGATTATTTGATCTACATAAGAAAAGTTATGTGAAGGGATTGTCATATTATCATTCAAGTTATGTCGAGAAACTAACAAACCAAGTGACTCAATACATAGAAGATGTATGATTTCTTATGAGAAGAAAGATGACCTTTAATAAAATTGAAATGATCAATCTCTGATTCAGAAATTATTTGATTATGTAGATGTAGAATATTTATTTGATTTGCATGAAGTTCGATTAGAAATGGGTTATTTGTTTACACATGGAGGCAGAACAATATCATGACATTCAAAGAATCAAACACTAGTAACCACTTCTTCAAATCATGGAAAAATAATATTGATCTAAGAAGTAAGTCTAAAGTGTGTTTGGTTAGAATCATAACCTATCATATTAAGGAAATGTTTGATTTTTCTTGGAGATATTACAACCACCATTTAAGAAATTAATATATAGCTCAATTTAAGGGAGGATACAATCAAAGGAGACCAGACAAAGCATATTTCACCAATATTTTTTTAAACTTGGTCTTCAACAAAATGGTGAGATAGACGTTCAAAAGACCCGTTCAAGTGATAATCTTGTAAACGTATTTACTAAGGATTTCGAACATCAATATTTGAGAATTTGAGATATAAGATTGGAATGCATCGTCTCTGAGATATCTAGGAAAGTTTTCATCAGGGGGAGAGAAATATGCATTGTACTCTCTTTCTTAACCATGTGTTTTTACCATTTGTGTTTTCTTGGTAAGGTTTTTAAAGAGGTATAATTCAAAGTGTATTATGAGATGTGTACTCTTTTTCATTCAGTAGGCTTTTTCCATTGGGTTTTTCCTAGTAAGGTTATAACCAGACACATTATCTATGGAAAATCCACTACACCAAGAAGTTACTCTCACTAATTATCTCCATTACCTCCCTCCATTGTGAAGATAACCTCCAAATTTATGACCATCATTCTTGTAAGCTTACACCTCCATAACCTCCTCCTTTATATTCAGAAATAATGTCTGACAAACTTTTTTTATTTCTCTATGTAAAGCTATGAATAGAGGCATAATGGTTCATATTTTGTACACTTAAATACTTGAAAGAATAAGAAAAGCTCTCATCTCTATTGTCACTATATTTCTATTCTCATCTTATATATTTCTTGTCTACTTTCTTGCTTATATTATCACTCTTTTAACTTAGTTTTATAACAATGACAATATTTTAATTACTTCGAGGTTAAGTCTATAAATGAATTGCATAATATGCAGTATTCCTACATATTTATAACCCTTAAAATTCATTCTGACTCCTATATTAGGTGCTTGAGTTACATTTTTTTCATTGAAGTTATATCTTAGAATTATCCTTCAATAGATTACTCCACTTAAAAAAGTATATTTTTAGTTAGATTTTTAGAACTTCCTTAGATTTACGAAGATAGGTATATTCACAGTTTTTCCATTTTGGTATTATTGATAAGCCCAAATTACACTTCTGAATTAATTATAAAGCGGTCATTGTCAAAATATAGAACCCAACAAGGTAGGGATCAAGTTCCATAAAGAATATGCTCAGAATATTAATATTAGGCGTAATCAGAATAAGTGATCTTTATTTAAAAATAAGTACAAAACATAAAATTTCAATACTTTGATTTAGTATGCTGAGTAACCAAATATTGTTTTTGTTTATCAATAGTGGTGTGAAATTAAGGTTGTAAACTAAGCATTAAAGATATTTTCGCCTACAAATTACACAAATTTCTTCTAAAAGTTTCTCAACATTATTTGGTCAAGCCAACTTCTTTCTCCAATGCATTTATAATGGTAGAAAATTAAAAACACTGAGTAACTGCAAAAAAAAAGATACTTCATTAATAAACGCAAAAGGATATTAAATCGAATGACAAGAATAAAAAGATTCATAATCAAATACTAATAACATAATCTAAATAAACAATGACTGGTGAAATCATTAGCGAAGTATCATAAATGAATTGAACTAAAAGTAGCTAACAAGGGCTGAGTGATTCGGTTTGAGTTCGACCCTTCAAGTTAGATGATGGGTTACTAATCCTAACTTGAATAAATTTTGTTGGAAAGTAGGTTTAGAAAGTGGCTTGGTGAGAGTGTCAGTTATTTGATCAACACTATGGACATGAACAAACTGAACCTTTTGGATGTTTACATAGTGGCGGACAAAGTGAAAATTCACTGCAACATGGTTCACACGTCTATGGAGAACAAGATTTTTTTTATCAAGAATGTGGCTCCTAGATTGTCACAATAAATGGTAGGCAACCGATGCACTAGAAAACTGTCATTCCCCGAGACTACACCCTGAACATGGCTAGCACTCGAAGCCATTGTTGACCCCAAGTGAGCCCTTGACTTAGCTGACTACTGAGCAAATGACTAAACATAATGTGGAAGCCTTATAAAATGAAAATTTAAAATTATTTAGAGATATCTCATGTTGTTGTTGCTTTTTTAAAAAATGGGGCAGCTCAAAAGGATTAAATTGTTTCTCAATATTTTATTAAGCATAATAGAGCTTTAAATAACCAACTTGATAACATGATCTGCAGAAAATCTGCATAACATAAATTCAAAAAAAAATGCTAAATAATCTTAACAATTAAAGCAACCTAACAAATATTTAAAATTTAAATTCATCCTAAAAGTAGGTAACTTCTTAAATTAAAAAATGACCGCAGTAACTAAAAGTAAACTCAACACATGCAAAAGTCAGAAATAAATCTGAATATTAATAATAATAATTAAAATAATACTCAAAACTTTTGAATACTAAAGGTTAAACTGATTCGCTAACTTTGTCAATATATGAAGCCTCTACTAACTGAAGATAGGTGCCAGACAAGACCCATGACTACCTGACTATTCCACTAACAGTGACTAAAAATTAAATAAGCTGAACTAACTAAATTGCAACCCTTCAGAAGCGAAGAGGTCTCACTCATTGTTGATGGAAAGAGATCTTAGTGAACGTCTATCATTGTGAGTACCTTAAACGACATCATAAAATGATGCAGCAGCAAATGGTGTCAGTACATGAAATGTACGGTATGTAATAAGACAAAATGAAATAAAAAACTGAACTAAAAAGAAACTGAAAGTAACCTGACTAAAAGTAAAGCGTGAAGATGAAATGAAACTATTAAAGCTTTGCAATGAGATACGTAATATGAGGGATATGGGCCGAGTAATATAGGGGCAAAGCCTCTTAAACAATCTTTTTAATGAAAACCAAAAACTTGCTACAGGTCTGCGACATGGCCCCTTTACTTACTTCTCTGTATTAAGGCTAAACTTAATTTCCAGCCAAACAAAAAATCCTCCCAAGCCCACGATGTAGAGACAATACGTAATCCCCTATTTTGGGATAAATATTTTACTTCTTGTCGAAATAGAAAATGAGACCTAGGTCCACGACGTACCTCTGATACATACTTTTCTGTTTTTGCAAAACAAACTCCTCCTTCTTATCAAGGTTAACTGAATACTTACCTAACCTTTACATTTATGCGTTCTTGATTATCGTTATCGTTATCATTATCATTATCATTATTAGTATTATTAGTATTATAATTAATATTATATTATTATTACTATTATTGTATTATTATTATTATAGTATTATTGTTATATTATAGAATATTGCATATGTGTTGACATAATGTGTTACATGTATGCCTTTTTATTGCTCTGATATTTTTGAACTGTGATATAATAATTTTCTCTTGTGCATCCCTTTGAGTCTTAAATAAAACAATAACAGGAATTGCGACTGCGCACCCCACTTCTGTCAAGATGTAGCAAGTGGATCTTTGGTACATGGTGAAGGATTTAAGTAACACATGTTTAGGAAATGGATCACCAACGCACAAAGCTGGAAAATGGTGCTACTGGGACACTACTAATCCCCAATTCGAGTTGTCCACCTGTTTTAGAACTAGTCTAGATACCTTTCTCCATCAAGTTTAACCTTCATGGAACTTAAATACAAATGTGATATCCCTAGTAGGCTCAACATTTAGTTGCATCACATGCATTTGATTTAGACTGGCTCAACACAAGCGTCAGAGATATCTAAAAATGAAACTATCTTTAAGACTAACGTATTTTTTATTATGTGCTATTTGGTGTATTATTTGGAAAGCTTGCTTGAATGTTGATTGTCTATAAGGTAGATGATGCTTACAAATAGATAAAATCTTCTTATGGGTTTTTTTTAGTAATTATTTCTTTTTTTTTAGCTAAATCTCAGATTATGTTGATGAACTTTCCATTTGAATCTCAGAACTCGAAATGTTAACCAAAGTCAACAATATCAATATAATTCAACTCAAAAGGATCAAAATCATTTTTGATCGCCTCGAGGACCTCACTAACCATTCCTAAAACATAGACTATGCATAAAAACACTGAGAGGAAGGGGAAATGGAAATTTTACTAATATAAGGAATTTCATAAGAAATTGGACATTACATTCGCGACAAAGTCAAAAGTAAAAAAAATTAATGGACTTCATATTATCTTGACTAATATAGAAACAGAGAGAGATTTGCATTTAATGGACAAGGAACAAAGAGTATGTGTTAGATTAAAAATATTATTTGTTGCATTTAATTGAGTAGAACCAGTATGAGAGATACTAATTGTGTTACCGTCACCTATAGATAAATCCTCAATAGCGTGGTACGGTGGTAAGTAGTGTGGCTCCGTTGTGATCTTATGGGTGGCTCTTGAGTTGACCATCCAAGGGTTGGTGGTGAAATTAAGCCCAACAACACAGTTGTCTTAGGCTTCAAAGTCATTGTGAGGCTTTGAGCGGAAGACATTTGTGGTGTGGCCAATCTTGTTACATAATTTACATCGAGGAATAAATATTGGATTTGAATTGGACTGCCACGGTGGTTGAGTGTTTGGATGTGAATTTTGGCTCTATTGCTGAGAATTGTTGTTCTTCATGCAAGTGTGGTTATTATTGGCATTGTATTTAACGATAGTGGCATATATTGGGCTGGAAAATTTCTTAGCATCCTCATGACAAAGAATATTTATTGGTCAAGTCGCTTTTTGTAATGACCTCCAAGTCATTTCTATTTTTATGACTCATGTTTGTCCTTTAGAGCTTTCCTGTAGAGACGCCAAGTTTTTTATGACTTGCTGAAATTGACAGTTCGGTCACCTGATTGTGCATTTAGTATTTATATGAGTTTTAGAGCTTTTGAACTTTGAACTTTCAGTTTTGATAAAAATTCAAGAAGATTGCCTGAAAATCCACTCATGATGATTCCATCAGCCCCAAAAGAGTCATTTTAGGCTAGTAGCATAGTCGACACAAATTTTGACGCTTTCAGTGCAAGTCTGTGCGATTAGGTATTTTAACTTTTAAGTTAAGGCCTAAGTTTGACTTTAGTCAACATTCTAAGTAAACAAGCTTGGATGAGAATTCCATCCATGTGGTTAGCTCCAGAATGCCCAGTTTGATCTAGAATAACCCTTTATTTTGTTACTGAGGCTTCCAAGCTAATTGTGAGCCCCCTTGTAAATTTTGGCTTTAAATGGAGTTTGGGGGTGGGACCCACTTTTCACCAAGATGATCTCTTATTGGAATTTTGACTACTTTGTTCAGTCAGGAATATCATATTTTGAAGGGTTGCATGCACGATTTTCCGAATGAATCTCGGGCACCCCGTCAGAGAAATCGGAGTTTAAGCAAACCAGTTGAAGTGTTGATATCTGGTGCACGTCTTTAACGACCAGAATTTAGACTTTTAACGCCTAGAAATAGCCTTTTCGCGATCAGACTTCTGATATTTATATAGCAAATTTACAGCTTCAGTTCTTATTTTAAAAAAGTTATTTCTCCCTTGTTTCAACTTTGATTGACGTGATTTGAAGTCAAGTGTGATCGTGGAGGTTGTACCTGCGTTGTGGAGTGATCAGATTGTGCTAGTGAACCTCCGTTTGAGGTGAATTTGAGCTCAAAGTTGATGCCCCTCCTCTTTTTGTGCTTAATTTGTGAACTCTTTGCATGTTTCGTGTTTGCTATTTTTCGTGCCTTGGATTGTATTAAATTTCAAAACACAAATATGGGGCATAGTTTAGGACCTCTTGATGGAGTCAATTCTGAAAATTCTAGTGTGGGTCCCACAATTGTTCTTTGACTCTAAAATTTGTGGGTTTCCATTTTATGTGATTTTTGTGTCTTAACGACCGTATTAACGTTGTGATCATATTATTTATTGTGTTGCAGCATTTAGAGGTCGTTTGAAGGTAAAGCTCTGTCTTTGTGATTTGGACCGTGCACGGTTAGCCTACAAATAGATTACGACTTCCTTTCTAATTGGATTGAGCCTGAATGTGTGAAATCATGATGATTAGTTTGAATTGGGGGCGGGTACGTAGTTATTCCGGCTTTTACTTCTTAGAAACCATATTTTAGGGTTGATCGATACTGATTGTGAAAGTAGTACCATGCTAGTTTGTGTTCTATGTGTGTTGTTGCATGTTGTTGTGAACTACTTGTGTTTTTACTTACTAATTAGATCATGTTGAGACTTAGTCTAGGATAGACTAGTGTTGCCTTAGAATTGTGAGCCATGTAGCTTTGTTATGTCTCCGATGTCATTTTGGATGGACTAGGTCCTTATAGACTGGAAGAACAGACTTGGGTCTAATAGTATAAGCCTTCGTCTAGGCGTTTGCACAGCTTGTTAGACATTCTACCTTCTCTCCTTATTTATGCGGCTTCAATGCGTTACTAGACGTTTTGCACTTTCTCGAGATTGGAGTATTTCAACTTTGAGCCTTTTTTGTGATTGCTTTTGAGTGGACGTCGATCCATGATGGCTTAGAGCGTACTTGAGATCTCTTCGGAGTCAACATTCCTCCGAGTCACTCTTTCTTGCTGGGCGACTTACACCCCTAGGAGTGGACTGACTGGCTGGGTGACCTTGATACCTTAGATCCTTTTATGAGTCAACACACGCTCGGGTCACTCTTGCTAGCTGGGATGGAAGTGGACTGGCTGGCTGGGCGGCCTAGATTGATTATCACTCTTGCTTGTTGGGCTGTAAGTTGACTAGACTTGTTTGTCAATTACTTGGGCTGGGAGTCTGGCTATTTTGTTCGTGGTACTCCTTTCTTAGTGTACATAGCCATTATGTGTATGTGTCGGGCTTAAAAGGGTCTGTTCGGGTTTTATTTAAACTTGGGCACGAGTGTACCTTCTGGGATTATGGGTCCAGTTAGGTTTTTGTTTAGATGTACTTAGATTTTGTTTTGGTATGCCCGTGTGCCTATTTCATATCCACCAGGACCTTTGTTTGTGTCTAGATTCTTTCTTTTTATATTGTTTTTACCTTCTTGCTCAATCCACCTTTGATGCCTACTAAGTACCTTTATTTTCATACTCATACTACACTCTACATCTTTTTCATGATATAGGTCCTAGTGTTAGCTACCAACGGTGATCGTTCGTGCCATGTTTTGATGCTTTTGGGGATTGGAGACGAAGGTGAGCCCTTGGAATCCTTGATCAGTTTTTCTACTTCTGTATAAATATTTAGCTAGTCTTTTGCCTTTGAGAGAGCTTGTTGTAGTCCACTTTTGGGATTTGTATTTGCTCATATTACACAGCTTTGTACTTGTGACTTCTAGGTTCTGGGATGGATTCAATTGTTTTTAGATTTTGTTTTGCTTCGATTTCTGTCTTAATTATATTGCTAGTGTTATTTATGTTTAGTTCTAACCTTATACTAACTACTTGTCATTCTAGGTACGGGTTGACTTACCTACTAGTAGGTTATAGTAGGTACCATCATAACTTGGGAAATTTTATCGTGACACTTTTAAAACAACTCCTCATAGGAGACAACCGTAAAGCATGCACAAATGGCAGCAAAGATTTCTCAAAACTCAGGACCTAGACCACTTAGTATTTTGACGATGAGTTTTAGATGCGACACAAGAGCACCAGAAGTGGATAACTCATCAAAAAAACCCGAATAGTGTGAAGATATTTGGTGATAGAGCGAAAGTACTTAGTTACACATGCAAGTTGATCATGTAAGCTGAAGACTCGTGTTTGGGATCTGTTTGCATAAGTGGTAAGCTAAGCATCCCATGCTGATATAGAAGAGTTGGAGACAACAACGGTAGAGGCATGTGGGGTTTGGCAGAAGCCATGAGGGAATTCTGGATGAGATGGTCATGACAAAACCAAGTTAAGAAAGCAGGATTGGGAGATATGTTTGTGTCGACGACAATCGTGCGAGTGGGAGACGTTGTAGTCTCATCAAGATGGCCAAAGAGGTTGTAGCCAAACATAAGGATAAATAATTAGGCTTTCTATTTAAAAAAGTTGTGGCCAATATCACTGAGTTTGATGGGTAATTGGGATGCAGAATTGAATTGAATAATAATTTTGGTACTCGTTGTGTTGTCAGCATTAACAAATCTCTTTTTGTTGTTGCCTTTGTGATAGGTCATTGTTGTTCATCTGTGTGAGAGATGTACAAAAGAAGGAGAAAAAAATTAATTGTTTGTTGATCTGCGTGAGAAACACACAAAAGAAGGAGAAAAAAAATAATTGTTCTCATTATAGCATATAGAGCCCTGATACCATATAAACACTGAGTAAGTGCTGAAATAAGATACTTTATTTAAGAATATAAAAAGGTTTTAAATAGAATTATAAAGAATAAGAAGACTCCGAATCAAAAACTAATAACCTATATGAACTAAACTAACAATAGCTAACAATGGATTAGTCGTTCTGTCCCAAAAAAATAGATTCTACGCCGACAAATGACTGAATTGAAAATTATAGAGTATAGTGCAAAACACATTGCAACTTTCAAAAAGGGAATGTCAAGTTTTATCAAGTAAGCACATAAAATTTTAATTACAACGGGAGCACATGTTGTTATTCTTATTTATTCCCTGAGTGGTAAACCATATTTTTATGATTCCTCTAACAATTTTAACACAATAGAGTACGTTACTAAATAAAAATTTAGATAGTACAGAGGCTGATCAGACTTCTAGGATTCATTTATTGGAAATAAAATAAAACCATGTCATTTATTTGATTATCATCAGAAAAGAGTTTATCCTTGAATTGTCAGTGAAGTCTATTTGTTTCAATATGTAAGTCTTAATGTATCAATAAAATGACTCCACACTGAAACAAACAGACTTCATTGACAATTCAGAAGTAAATAAAATAAGATGGTTAAACTATTATTCAGTGCCACTCAAACCAATGACTTAACTCTATTGAAATAAAAAATAATTAACCACCTTCACATACACTTGATCAGCAAAAACATTGTCTAAAATTTGATTAAGGAAATCATCTATTTTGTTAATTGTTAGAGGAATCCTTAAAATATGTTTTACCACTTGAAGAATAAATAAGAATAACAACATGTGCTCCTGTTATAATAAAAATTACTTGATTTCTTGAGAAGATTATACATTCCCTTTTTAAAAGTTGCGATGTGTTTCACTTCTAACTCTATCACCTGCATTTTAGTCTTTTATGGGCGTACAAACTTATTTTGTGCTATTAAATAGGTATTAGAGAAAGAAGGTGGTTTTACTGAATCATCTTGAGAAATTTTTAGAAGAAAATTACGTAATTTATCGGAAAAAATATTGTTATTACTTTGTGATTACGTTAAGTCTAAAAGGGAATTGCATATTAGATACTTTTCCTAGAAATTTTGCAACTCTTAAAATTCAATTTGTCCCAACAGTAGCTACCAAGGGCTTAATCGTTCTTTCATAACAAAAATTTGATTGTACGCCGACAAAAGACTGAATTGAAAAAAATAAAGTCTTGTGCAAAACACAGTGCAACTTTCAGAAAGGGAATGACAAGTCTTATCAAGTAAGCACATAAACTTTCAATTACAATGGGAGCACATATTGCTATTCTTATTTTGTAACACCTCGGATTCATAAAGGAGAAAAGTTTTCAGTCTTTCAGAATATACTTGGTGACAATATCGATGGACGCCACTGACGTACCATGGTCTGAGAAACGCACCATAGGTAGACCCATGGTTGATTAGTCTCAATTTTCCAAAATCTTGAAGTTCCTGTACTTAGTGACGGTGGTTCACTAGGATGGACCTTCGTCCAGTCCACAAATCGTAGGTATGTCTCGTAGGTGAGTCCTCGACTTAGAGAAATATCAGGGTCAAAAGTCGATACCCATGGCCCGTCGGTGGACTCACGAATCATAGGTAGGTCCCGTCGTCTGAAGGCGTAGAGAACAAGTCTCTGAACCCATCGATGGTTGACCAGGATGGTCTGTAGGTGGAACCACAAACCGTAGGTCTCCACCGTCGGTGGAGGTCAAAAGTTATTTTAAGGGACTTCTTGGTCTTTTACCTAATTATTTTTATTCAATACCATATCGTTTTGACCTCTATTAGAACTCCTATATAAAGGTGTTACCCCCAAAATTCACCCATTCAATTCATTCTATCAAAATAACAAAAAATAAGAACAAATTCATCCTCCGCCAAAATATTCTCTCTAGAAGAAAAAGAAGGAATCAACCTACGATTCAATATCAAGTCTCCAATTCATCAAGTTGCTTAAGGGATTTTAAAATATAGGTATGATAATCTTCATATATGGAGTCCTTTCCTCCATAGAGTTCCTAATCCCTCAATTTTGAAGTCAGAAGTTTGCACTTGAAGTTAGGGTTTTCTTCTATGTTATGGGTTTCTTTCAACATTGATTTATTTGATTGTTTTATGAAGAATTAAGCATGAATTGAAATAATTTAATGATTTTAAGATGAATCCCTATGAACCCATGCATACCCCCATGTTTTCTAAGTTATGATGATAATGAGGGCTTTTAGCCATGAAAGAAGAAGATTATGAAGCTATGCATGTTCTTCGTCAAATTGATGAAAATGATTTAAGATGCTATGAGAGTAAAGCTTATATATTATTGTTGTTATTCTTGTGAAATGGTTTCTCACATAATACTCAATGCATGCATGTGAAAGGATTTTCTCACATAAGGATTCTTTCGAGTTCAAAGGCTTTCTCAACTAACTTAGAATCAAGTTTAGGAGCTATTCTGAAGAAAATAAGCTTGGATCAGCTAGTTGAATTGATCTCCATGAAAGATAAGTCAATTAATTAATTGTGACTACGCTGTGGGATTTATGCTTAGCACCGAGAGGATATTGAGATGGAAGTTCTCTCGTATTAAAGGTCGGGTTTCTAGTAGCAATCTCCTTATCCTTTACCTATGTGCAACTATCAGATTATTTTCTTAGATAGACATGATTGTCTTAGATAGACTTTAGCAAGTGGATCCATGTAAGCTAGAAGTTAAGGTTCTTGCCTTGGCAAGTGAGAACACCCATTTTTGGTGTGGGTCAGACACTGGATTCCATGTTATAGCTCACATTGTCTCTATGAAGGTTAAGGCTAATTCTCACACTAAAGATGATCTAAAGTTACTAAAAGAAGTATCTTCCCAAATGTTCAAAAAGAGAAGTTTTAATTGCATATTACATTGATTAGTATGATGTTTTCTAGCCTTTTTCCTATGGTTTAACGTGGTCTTTTCATGAGCATGAAAAGGTCCTTTTTAGCATGATTTTACTACTCTATGCATTTCTATCTTACTTGGTACATTTTGTACTAACTCATATTGTTGCCTACATTGTTTTCTCCAATGTAGGGTACGACGTTACATGTTCTTATTCTCGTGGCTAGGAATCACCTTCAACTTTTACTTGGTAGTGGTGAATCCTCGTGTTTTGATGACCGAACCTTTATTTCTTTCAGTTTTACTTTTTGGATATTGTACGCGATGTGTGGGTTACGTCCCGCTCACTCTTGATGTAATAGATGGTTTTGAGACTTTGTAGACCTCCGCTTTCGTTTCATAAACTCTTGATACAAAATGTTGTTTTTAAATCTTTTGATTTCTATAATCTAGGTTATGAATGCCAAGGGGCTTGTGTAGGGGCTCTCGGGGTCCTATACGTCATGTTACTCCTAGCGTGTACCTATGGTCATGACAAAATTGGTATTCATAGCACAATGTTTAGAAAGGTCCTAGGATGTCTCATAAGCCATGTCGAGTAGAGTCTGGTTCATAAGTGTAAGGATAGGTCATTGATTTGATTATCATCAAAGAAGAGTTTATCCATATATTTACTTTTGAATTGTTAGTGAAGTCTATTTGTTTCAATATGTGAGTCTTTTTGTTTCAATAGAATGACTCACACATTGAAACAAACAGACTTCACTGGCAATTCAAAAGTAAATAAAATAAGATTGTTAAACTATTCTCCAGTGCAAACCAAATCAATGACTTAACTCTATTAAATTACAAATTAACTAACCGCATAAGCCTTCACATAAACTAGATCAATGTTTTCATTATCTAAATTTTTATTTAGGAAATCATCTATTTGGTTTAAATTGTTCGAAGAATCATTAAAATATGATTTACCACTTGATAATAAATAAGAATAACATCATGTTCTCCCGTGCAATAATAATTACATGATTTATTGAAAGGATTGTACATTCTCTTTTTGAAAGTTGCAGTGTGTTTCAATTTTAACTCTATCATCTTCATTTTAGTCTTTTATCGGCGTACAATCTTATTTTATGCTATTACAAAGATATTAGGGAAAGAAGGTGGCTTTACTGATTAAGCTTGAGAAACTTCTAGAAGAAAATCATGTAATATATAGGCAACAATATTGTTATTACTTCGTGATTACGTTAAGTCTATATGTTAATTTCATATTATGTACTTTTCCTAGAGATTTACAACACTTAAAATTCATTTTGTTCCAACAGTAGCTAACAAGGACTTTGTTGTTCTATCCCATCAAAAATTAAATTGTACGCCTATAAAAGACTGAAATGAAAATGATAGAGTATAGTGCAAAACACATTGCACCTTTCATAAAGGGAATGAAAAGTCTTATCTAGTAAGCACATAAATTTTCAACTACAACGAGAGCATATGCAGTTATTCTCATTTATTCTCGAGTGGTAAACCATATTTTTTTGATTGCTCTAACAATTGTAACACAATAGATATGTTCCTTATTAATAATTTAGATAGTTTTGAGGCTGATACGACTTCTAGGATTCACTTATTTACAATTAATTAGAGCTAGGTCATTGATTTATTGTCATCGGAGAAGAGTTTATCAATTTATTTACTTTTGCATTGTCTATGAAGTCTATTTACTTCATTGTCTGTGAAGTCTATTTACTTCAATATGTGAGTTTTTTTAATTCAATAGAATGACTCACACATTTAAACACATAGACTTGAAAGGCAATTCAAAAGTAAATAAAATAAGATGGTTAAACTATTCTCTAGTGCAAACCAAATCAATGACTTAACTCTATTAAATTACAAATTAACTAACCGCATAAGCCTTCACATAAACTGGATCAATGTAAACATTATCTAAATTTCTATTTAGGAAATCATCTATTTGGTTTAAATTGTTTGAGGAATCATTAAAATATGATTTACCACTTGAAGAATAAATAAGAATAACCACATGTGCTCTTGTTGTAATAATAATTACATGATTTCTTGAGAGGATTGTACATTCTCTTTTTGAAAGTTTCAGTGTGTTACACTTTTAACTCTATCATCTTCATTTTGGTCTTTTATTAGCATACAATCTTATTTTCTTCTATTACAAATGTATTAGGGAAAGAAGGTGGCTTGACTGAATAAACTTGAGAAACTTTTAGAAGAAAATCTTGTAATATATAGGGAACAATATTGTTATTACTTTGTGATTACGTTAAGTCTATAAGTTAATTGCAAATTATATACTTTACCTAGAGATTTACAACACTTAAAATTCATTTTGTTCCAACAGTAGCTAACAAGGGCTTAGTCATTCAATCCCAACAAAAAAATGATTGTACGCCGATAAAAGACTGAAATGAAAACGATAGAGTCTAGTGAAAAAAACATTGCACCTTTCATAAAGGGAATGCCAAGTCTTATCTAGTAAGCACATAAACTTTCAACTACAACAGGAGCATATGCAATTATACTCATTTATTCCAGAGTGGTAAACCATATGTTTATGATTCCTCTAACAATTGTAACATAATAGATATGTTTATTATTAATAATTTAGACAGTTTTGAGGTTGATACGGCTTCTAGGATTCATTTATTTAAATTAATTAGAGCTAGGTCATTGATTTATTGTCATCGTAGAATAGTTTATCAATTTATTTACTTTTGCATTCTCTATGAAGTCTATTTGCTTCAATATGTGAGTCTTTCTATTTCAATAGAATGATTCACACTTTGAAATAAACAGACTTGACAGGAAATTCAAAAGTAAATAAAATAAGATGGTTAAACTATTCTCCAGTGCAAACCAAACCAATGACTTAACTCTATTAAATTACAAATTAACTAACTGCATAAGCCTTCACATAAACTGCATCAATGAAAATATTATCTAAATTTTTATTTAGAAAATCATCTATTGGGTTTAAATTGTTCGAGGAATCATTAAAATATGATTTACCACTTGAAGAGTAAATCAAAATAACAACATGTGCTCCCATTGTAATAATAATGACGTGGTTTCTTGAGAGTATTGTACATTCTCTTTTTAAAAGTTGCAGTGTGTTTCACTTTTAACTCTATCATCTTTAATTTTTTTCTTTTATCAGCGTACAATCTTATTTTCTGCTATTACAAAAGTATTAGGGAAAGAAGGTGGCTTGACTGAATAAGCTTGAAAAACTTTTAGAAGAAAATCATGTAATATATAGACAACAATATTGTTAATACTTCGTGATTACGTCAAGTCTATATGTTAATTGCATATTATGTACTTTTCCTAGAGATTTACAACACTTAAAATTCATTTTGTTCCAACAGTAGCTAACAAGGACTTAGTCGTTCTATCCCATCAAAAATTAGATTGTACGCTGATAAAATATGAAATGAATACGATAGAGTCTAGTGCAAAACAGAATGCACCTTTCATAAAGGGAATGACAAGTCTTATCTTGTAAGCATATAAACTTTCAACTACAACAGGAGCATATGCAATTATTTTCGTTTGTTCCCGAGTGGTAAACCATATATTTATGATTCCTCTAACAATTGTAACATAATAGATACGTTCATTATTAATAATTTAGATAGTTTTGAAGCTGATACAGATTCTAGGATTCATTTATTTGCAATAAATTAGAGCTAAGTCATTGATTTATTGTCCTCGGAGAATAGTTTATCAATTTATTTACTTTTGCATTCTCTGTGTAGTCTATTTTCTTCAATATGTGAGTCTTTCTGTTTCAATAGAATGACTCACACATTGAAACAAACAGTCTTGACAGGAAATTCAAAAGTAAATAAAATAAGATGGTTAAACTATTCTCTTATGAAAACCAAATCAATGACTTAACTCTATTAAATTACAAATTAACTAACCACATAAGCCTTCACATAAACTGGATCAATGAAAACATCATCTAAATTGTTATTTAGAAAATCATCTATTTGGTTTAAATTGTTCAAGGAATCATTAAAATATTATTTACAACTTGAAGAATAAATAAGAATAACAACATGTGCTTTCGTTGTAAAAAAAGGGATTACGTGATTTCTTGAAAGGATTGTACATTCTCTTTTTGAAAGTTGCAGTGTGTTTCACTTTTAACTGTATCAGCTTCATTTTAGTCTTTTATCGGCATACAATCTTATTTTCTGCTATTACAACTGTATTCGGGAAATAAGGTGGCTTGACTGAATAAGCTTGAGAAACTTTTAGAAGAAAATCATGTAATATATAGGCAACAATATTGTTATTACTTCGTGATTACGTTATGTCTATAAGTTAATTGCATATTATGTACTTTTCCAGACGATTTACAACACTTAAAATTCATTTTGTTCAAACAGTAGCTAACAAGGGGTTAGTTGTTCTATTCCAACAAAAATTACATTGTACGCCAATAAAAGAATGAAATGAAAACGATAGAGTCTAGTGAAAAACACAACCAACCTTTCATAATGGGAATGACAAGTCTTATCTAGTAAACACATAAACTTTCAACTACAATAGGATCATATGCAATTATTCTCATTTATTCTCGAGTGGTAAACCATATGTTTATGATTCCTCTAACAATTATAATATAATAGATATATTCATTATTAATAATTTAGATAGTTTTGAGGTTGATACAACTTCTAGATTCATTTATTTTCCATTAATTAGAGCTCAGTCATTGATTTATTGTCATCGGAGAAGAGTTGATCAATTTCTTTACTTTTGCATTCTCTGTGAAGTCTATTTGCTTCAATATGTGAGTCTTTCTGTTTCAATAGAATGACTCACACATTGAAACAAACAGACTTGACAGGGAATTCAAAAGTAGATAAAATAAGATGGTTAAACTATTCTCTAGTGCAAACCAAATCAATTGTAACACCCTAGAAATTTTTTTGAACTGAGACTTGAACCATCCTTCGTTGTGAGTAGGATTTTACAGAGGAATTAAATTCCTAAGTGTTAAGTTCACTAGATGTAGCAACTTGAGTTTCGAAAAGAATTACATTGGAAATAGCAAAATCTAAAATTTTGCAGGTTATGCTTAAGTATGAGTTTTGGGTTGATTTCAAACGATCATAACTCCTAGCTCGGATGATTTATGTGTTCTACCAGTTACCGTAGGAAATAACTTTGAATTATATTTCCAACGCCGCCGAGTTTGCTAAGTTTCGAGGTCGGATGAGTGAGATATGGCCTTTTGAAGTTAGGCTGTCTAGTTAAGGAAAGTTTCTGGAAATAGTAAGGGGTAGTTTGGTCTTTTCCTTACCAAATCAGATTTAATTAGTTTTTAGTAAGGTTTTAAGGGTCTAATCCTATTAGGTTCAGTTTTATAATCCTAAAATTAGCCTAGGATTTTAGTTGAGAGTTCAAGAAGAGAGGAGAAGAGAAAAGAGGAGATGATCAAGCGTTCGTTGAGATTCTTGCATCTTGATGCGGATTTTCGCCATGGGTTTAATCCCTAAGAGGTATGTAAGCTTCCATAGTGTTGGGTTTGTTCACCCACATGCCAAACATGTTATATTCAGTGCAAATCTCATTCTTGAAGTTGAAAAATTAGATTTCTTGATGAGTTCTTGATAGGTGTTCTTGAGGTTCATTCTAAATCTTGTTGTGTTTGGTTGTTGGATGATTTCTTGAGATAAAAGTGAGTGTTTTAAGGGAGGTATTGATTAGATTAGAGTGTACTTATGTTAAGTAATCAATTCTAAGTGATTGGGGAAGAAACCATTCGATTCTGGGCGAAATAGGGTGAGAAAACGAGAAAAAAAACTTGCTGAATTTTCTGGGTTGGGGGCCTGGCGCGATGCGTCTGCCAGAGCGCCCCAAGCCCACCTCTAAAGTTTAGGGGATGGCGCCCCACGCCAGCCTCAAGCAAAGATCATATAGCCTAATTGACTGCAAGTTGAATAAGCTATGACCCTCTTTAGATCATTCTGTAATATTCCAGTGGTTGCCGCAAGGAATGACGTCATAGCTCCTGCAAAAGTAATAACAATCAAAGCTTCAATGATCTGGAATTTCTGCGAGGAGCTCTGTTCGAGAGGAAGCACTGGCTCTTATCGGAAAAACCAGCCAATCTACTCTCTTGGTCTCCCCCACCATGGAACCAGGGTCGCCTGCCCCACCCAGTTTGTTGTCGTTTGCCCCGTTTGAGTTCGTTTAAAGTGCACCTTAACTCCTTTTCGATTCTTACTACTCTAAGCTACTTCTAACCACCTAAAATCATTCCTAACATGATCATAACCTTGAATTCATAATTCAAATTCAAGGTAGAGTTAAGAGTTAAGTTTTGAGAGTTCATTCGAACATTTCGAGAAAGTCCCTTTGAGTCTTTTTTAGGAGTCTTCTACAATATCTAGTAACTTGTTTCAAAACACGAGCAAGTGAGTATGAGAGTGAGAATAATGTATTCATGAGTCTACCTTGTCATCATGATATCTTTCTTATCATGAACCATAACTCTTAAATTCATAATTCACATTCAAGAGAGAGTTAAGTGTGGAGTTTCAAGAAAGCCTTTGAGTTCAATTGTGAATCCTATGAGATCAACTATCGATTTGAACTAAGTTTTGAGGAAGTAAGTCAGAGAAAGAGAAGAGTCATATACATGAGTTCCAGGTAGTTTCTAGACCTTCGAGTCAAGTCGTTCATGTCCATAAATTTTGCATGAACTCCAAAAGTTGAGTATCTATGAGAGGAGTAATATCTCTATGTCCTAAGTCTTAAGTATTGAGTTTTTAACCCATTTGAGATTACATTCCTAATCATAGGACTATTACATATTACCCATGCAGTCCTTGAGTTGGGTTATTCATGTGCATAATTCCGCATGAACCCTATAAGTCGAGCAGTCTTGAGGCGAGGAGTATCTTTGAGTCCTTGAGTTGAGTAGTTCATGCTCATAAATTCCGCATGAACCCTCTGAGTTGAGCATTCTTGAAGTGAGTAATATTATTTAATTTCTTGAGTTCCAAGTATTGAGTTCTATCTATGGTTATTGAAAACATTTCATTGAGTCGTTCACGTCCATAATTCGGCATGAACCATATTTTAAGAAGTCTTTTACAAACGTTTTAACTTTGTTTTAAGTCTTAAGCAAAGAGTAAAGAGTTGAGTTCATTTCTTCAAAAGAGTATATCGGGACTATGTATTCCCAAAGAGTAAATGTTTCACATTTAAACTTGAAAGGAAACTGAGATTTCAAAAGAGCCTTTAAGCTAGTTTTTCAGTAAAGAGTAAACTATGATTTCCAAGAGAGCTTTTAAGCTAAGTTTTGAGTAATTATCTCAAACCGAAGAAAGAGTTTTGTTTTCACAATAATATGAGCTAAGTATATTTTGGGAGTAGTATTGAGCACCGATATGGGGATGCGAGTTCAGATAACTCAAGTCTCCATAAACCATGTAGTCATCATGAGTATTAATGGGTCATACTTTTTAGATGATCACATAAGTTAAGCTAGTGGATCCACTAAGTTAAAGCGTTCTATATGATGGCAAAGTATAGGACAGTTCTGGCAGCGTGGGCAAGACGTTGTATCACCACTTAGGCTCATAGTGGTGGTTGTCGGTTAGAGAATCTCCCACATAAATTATATTACTTTATTATATAAGTAAAGTTGAGTTTTTTATTGCATTTTCTTTAACGAACTAAATTGCTTTTACTAATTTATAAAGCTTTCCATATATTGCATGTGTATTGTTGCTTTATATTGAGTTGAGTACCCAGAGCCGAATATCATATCTTTGAATTGAGTATCTAATCTCTGCGTTGAGTATCTTATTCTTGAGTACTTCTGAGTTGAGTAAGTTTGAGAAGAGGTAAGTATGTTTTCTTTTTATCAAAGTTCAAGCTTATGTTTATGTTTAGAATTCCCCTTACATGCTC
>JAJOOO010001169.1:0-30446 GCA_029582685.1 Solanum piurae | reverse complement strand
GTCGCATGGGCGAAGCACGCAGGACACAGTCGATGTCGCCCAACCGATGCGCACACACCACAGTTGATGCGTGCAGGCCTTGGCCGATGTCGACTGCCGTTGGCTGATGCGTGCAGGCCACAACCGATATGCACACGCCACGGCTAATGTGTCCAAGCCTTGACTGATGGTGCTTGCCGTTGGCCAACGTCGTTTGCTTGATGCGCACACGCCACTATTGATGCATGCTGGCCTTGGAGAAGTCGCCTGTTGTTGGCCGATGCGCGCAGGCCACGGCCGGTGACGCCCGACAGATGTGCACATGCCACGGCTGATGCGTGCAGGCCTTGGCTGATGTTATATGTCGTTGGCCGACGTCGTTTGCCAGATGCGCACATGCCACGTCCGATGCATGCAGGCCTTGGCTGATGCAGCCTGTCGTTGGCCGATGTCGCTTGCCCGATGCCTACATGCCACGTTCGAAGAGTGCCCCACTCGAAGCTCTTGATTTTGTTGAGCGGATTCTGACACTACTTTTGGTGCGAATTGAGTCGGGTTTGGGAAAGGAAGAAAAGATCCGGAAAATAATTGCATCCAGGTCTGCATCGCGAAGGAGCTTAAGGTTTTCAGCATCCATTCGGTCACCTCCTCTCCGCATCGCGGAGAGGATACGTAGTCATCTGCCTCAAAAATATTTTAGCGACAAAAAATTTAATTCCATCTTAGCGTCGCGTGCCAGTGTTCTTTAATTTGGGTCTTCGCCCGTTCTTGTGAACAACTATCTTAACCCTCCTAAATCATTGAGAGGTCCTACATTCCAAAGCATAACCCTTGAATCCATAATTCAAATTGAAGGTATAGTTAAGAGGTGAGTCTTGAGAGTTCTTTCGAACATTTTGAGAAAGTCCCTTTGAGTTTTTTTAGGAGTCTTCTACAACTTCTAACAACTTGTTTCAAGACTCAAGAAAGTAAGTATGAGAATGAGGAGAGTGTATTCATGAGTCTACATTATCATCACGAGATCCTTCATAGCATGAATCATAACTCTTGAATTCATAATTCAAGTTTAAGAGAGAGTTAATAGTAGAGTTCAAGAAAGTCTTTGAGTCCAATTGTGAATCATTTGAGATCAACTATCGATTTGAACTACGTTTTGAGCAAGTAAGTATGATAATGACAAGAGTTGTATACTTGAGTTCCATATTGTTATTTAGACCCTCGAGTCGAGTCGTTCAAGCCCATAAATTCTGCATGAACTTCATAAATTGAGCATCTTTGAGAGGAGTAGTATCTTCAAGTTCTAAGTCTTGAGTAAGGAGTTCCTAACCCTTTTGAGATTATATTTCTAATCATGGGGCTGTTATAGGTTACCCATGAAGTCCTTGAGTTAAGTTGTTCATGCCCAAAATTCTGCATGAACCCTATGAGTCAAACATTCTTGAGATGAAGTAGTATCATGAAGTCCTTGAGTTGAGATTGTTCATGCCCATAATTCCGCATGACATTTCTGAGTTGAGTATTCTTGAAACGAGTATTACCATTGAAGTTCTTGAGTTCTGAGCTGTTGAGTCTCGAGTATTGAGTTCTATGTATGGTTATTGAAAACCATGAATTGAGTCGTTCACATCCATAATTCGGCATGAACTTTATTTTGAGAAGTCTTTTACATTTTTTTCTAAAATTGTTTTAAGACTTGAGCACTTGAGTTGAGAAAGAGTAAAGTCGCGTTCATTTTCTTTAAATGATATATGGGAACTAAGTATTCCCAAGAGTAAATGTTTTCACATATAAACGAGGAGAAAACTGAGATTTCCAAAAGAGTTTTGAGCAGTTTGAGTAACATCTCTTTTTAGAGAAAGATTTTGAGTAATAATCTTAAACCACAGAAAGAGTCATGTTTTTAAACATATGAGCAGAGTATATTTTGGGAGTAGTATTGAGCACTGATATGGAGGAGAGTTCATACAACTCACAGCCCCCATAAACCATGTATCCAACGTGGGAAGAAAGTGTCATACTTTTTAGATGATTCCATAATGATTTTTAGGATAGACTAGTGGATCCACTTAGTTAAGAGATTTTATACCCTGACAAAGTATAGGACAGTTCTGGCAGCGTGGGCGAGACGTTGTATCATCAGATAGCTCATAGTGATGGTTGTCGGTTAGAGAATCTCCCACAGAGTTATATTATATTTTATTATATACAAATTGAGTTGTTATTGCATTCTTCAATACATTGAGTTTCTATCTACTGTTTTAAAAGTTTTCCATATATTTCATCTTTTATTGTTGCTTTAATCTTGAGTATCTTGAGTTGAATTGTGCTTCATTGAGCCGAGTACGTTATTGTTGATTTGAGCCCCATTTCACTGAGTTGAGAACCTGAGTTGAGTATCTTATCCTTGAGTACTTCTGAGTTGAGTAAGTTTGAGTAAGTTTGAGTAGTTTTGAGTATCCTTGAGTATTCCTTGAGTTGAATAAGTTTGAGAAGAGGTAAGTATGTTTCTTTTCTACTAGTTCAAGCTTATGTTTATGATTTAGATTTCCCCTTACATGCTCGTACATTCCATGTACTGAGCCATTTGGCCAACATCATTTCATGATGCAGATACAAGTATTCAGGGTCATCAACAGGAGCTTCGTTAATATCACATGGAGTTTGAGTTAGCAATGGTGAGCCTCCTTGCTTCAGGAGGATTTCATTTACTTTTCAGTTTTGTCAGGATATCGTGGGTATTGTCCCGACTTCCATCTTTGTCATTTAGAGGCTTCATAGATAGACAGTAAAGTTTGAGAAGTTTGTTTCATTTATCTTGTTAAATGTTTTAAAGACTTGAGTTGCCTGGTTTTGGCTAGTTGAATATACGATTATACTCTGAGTTAATTATTTGAGTTTCAATGAATTTTATTCTGTTTTAAGCTTTGTATGCTTGAGTTGGTCTTCTGCTTGTAGTCATCCAGGATGAGGGTTCGCCTGAGGACCAGCAATGGTTCTCGAGTGCCGGTCATGTTCAAGGTGTAGGCTCGGGTCGTGACAGTTCATATGGTATTTTGAGCATATTGAGAGTTCTAGAGCTAAGAATGGAATGATTCTTGTTACATTCTTCTAGATTTAATATAGGGATTAGTATCCAATCCTCATTTAGGCTTTTTATCATGATTTCTTCATTTGATTTTCTTTCTTTATCTGTTAAGTTCTTGGGGAAAACTGAGATTTTGTCGATTTGAATTCAGTTTTCTTTGAAAAATATATATTTATGATCCTTATGTTATGAATAAACTGATTTTTGGCATTAACATAGCTTGTTTATTCATCAATTATTTTCTTCATATTAACCGCGTATAAGCATGAGAATTTGAGCTTTTCGCTTAAAGTTAAAGTTTGATAAATTGAGTATTTCAAGGTTTGACTCCATTTTGAAATAAAATTTCATATTTGAACTTCCCTAAGCATGGATAAGATATTTTCAAGAAATATTTTAAATTTGAGTGTGGATTTCGAACCCGAGTATTGGGGGGTTTTCTCATGAACTTGTGTTTTAAGTAAATTAAAATTTTGACCATTATTTTAACTCGTCTTTCTTTACGATTTCACTTGTGAGTTTCAAAACCTTTGAGTATTATGATTTTCTATTAAAAAAATCCAGATTTATCCTTTGCGCTCAGAATTGACTTTTTGGATTGTTTCGAACCTGATGTTTAAAATCAGCATTATGGGTGTCATCGTTCATAATTTTTATGGGTATTCTATATTTGATTATTTGATGTAGATTATGTGGATTGACGTGAAGGAAATGCTCAAGTTTCGATTTGATTTCTCCCCCTTAAGGCAAGTGGACCTTGACCCTTCTTTAAGTGTATTAAACTTTGTATGCCTTGTTGTACAAATGGGAGTAATGAAAATTGATGAAAGGATTAGTAATATTCTTGTTCTTATTAAATATTGAATGAATTCTAGTGTTGATATTGTGGTGTAAAAAGGAAATTATTGTTATATTATTGTATGATGTGCCTTGAATACTTGGATGGTTAGTTAATTCACCTTGATGAAGTGCCTTGATTGATTGTGATTGGTTGTTGGTGTTGGAGTTTTATCCTTTCATTGAGTATTTATACATGCCTATTTGTATTGGAACTGAGGCACTGTTATGATGGGCACTATGTGATGGTAATGAAAAATAAGAAAACCACAAGAGGATGTATCATTTTGAGGGAAGTGTCAAACATCGTGAAAAATTTTATTATATCGAGGATCGTGCCACATACTGCGATGTATACTATGATTTCAAGGGATGTGTTGCATGCCGTGACGGATTCCTTAATATCGAGGATTCTTTCGCACGTTGTGATGATTGCATATGTCCCCCATAAGTCCAAGACTGAGATTCAGTGGGTGCGTATCATTAGATCAGCCATGCATCACGTTATATGACATTTCACTACATTGCATTGCATTTCATCCTTGTATTATGATATTCATGAGTGAAGTTGTGGCCTTGTGATTGTTGAATTTTGGAAGACTGTAATGGTATATACATTTATATGTGGTGAGGTGCAAGTTGTAATGTTCTATATGTATTATGTTGTTATTGAGTGAAGACTGTTAGGTTGGGCTGATTGATTCTATGCAGAATATAGTTTATGGAGGTTCGGATTGTGTGTTGTAGTACTTGTATTTTGTATTACTTAACTTAGAGTCATTTGGGGTGCTTGCTGAGTATTGTTGTTGTTTCATATTCACTTCCTTTCTTTCTACACTAGTGTAGGTTACAAGCCCGGATCATCTTGACCATTCTCTTATCATCTTCGTCTAAGGCTTGATTTGGGAGTTCGTGAGTTAGTTGTTTGGCATCTCGACAGACATCACTACTCTTTCACTATGTCTTGTTCTGTTTTAGATACAAAGAAATTCAGACTTATATTTTCTTTGAATCCAATTTAATACTTAGAGGCTTGTACATGTGACATCAGTTTTTGGGGACAGTTTGAGTTATGTTATATTTATTTACAATGCTCATATTATGTTAGCCTTGTATTCTATTTTATTTCTGTATTTATCCTATTTATTTGGGTTTAGGATGACCTGTCTTGGTGGGATAAGACAGGTGCCATCACACTCGATTTTCTTATCGTGACATAAATTATCCTTTATACTTATATAATTATTATTTTTTCTCAATATATAAGCTTTAAATTAAAATTGAGTTCAAATGACATGACATCTATTAGATTCAACTTGCACAAATCTCTGTGAATTATCCGACCATGTATTTTGCACAAATCTCTTACTAATTTTTGTATCTAACCCCATTTGTCTATCACATACATATTAAGTATTTCACAAAAAAAAATGACAGTTCAGTGCAGAAAGCATTTTGTATTTATATAAGATCCAAAAAGATTCCTGAAAAAATATGTGACACGGATAATTTACTCTGACACAAACATCATTAATTGATTCTATGGGTCAAACTCATAACTTATAAGTTGTTGGAGAATAAATTTAAAGTTTCTCTAAGGGCCTTGTTCTAAATATTAAATAAAATTATTATTTAATTTTAGCAAATTGAAATTTGCTATATAATAACTTGTTTCAGATTGAACACCTAAACACATGACATTCAACTAAAATTTTGAAAAAAAATCTAGGTATATTTTTAAGCACTCATTACATAGATATGTTAGCCACTTAAATTAATCTATCTCCTTTAATAATTATACACATTAACCTCAAGAAGCTGTAAAATATTTCGCGTGTTTCAATTGATATAGACGTGTATGATTAAATGAGGTGGTATATCTCATATGATTACACAATGGACGTTTGAGATTATACATAATACATATTTAAAAAATTAAGTTTAAAATAAAAATATATGATATGAATATTAATTCTATCACATATTCAAATGCTCAATTGAAATAAATCATAGTTAGAGTCTAAATTTATGTAGACTCCGGGATTTCACGTAGTTGAGGCACGTGTGATATTTTTGGATATCACGTAAGTCAAAAAAATGTACAAAATTACAAAATAAAATGAATTTAGGGATAATAGGACCTTAGTTTAGTTAAGATGTGTGTCTGAAATTTCAATCATAATCTTGGAATACTTGTGCCTTTTCCCTAAAATAAATATTCACTGGAAATAGGTAACTTTAACATCTTTTGTGAATTCCCATGGGCTAAGTTTCACTATTTTTTACAACTTTATATAATCTGTGGGTACTTTTTAAACTTTCATGTACCGAAAATTCCTCAATTTTCCTTTTAAAGTTTCAGTTACAAACAATTTTTGAAGAGAAATGGAATTCATGAGAACACATAGTGGAACTAAAATTTTCATGAAAATCGTCATTTTCTTTTAGGCTTTTTCTGGTTTATTTTGTATCTTTCTTATTTTCGCTTTTGTATTTTTCAAGCTATTCTGCTTCGAAAACTTTTTTTTCTCGTGACAAGCTACGAGAAAGGTATGTATACACTTTATCTTCCCACGTTTCATTCGTGAGATTATTTTATTTTTCAATTTGAATATTACTATTATTTTCTTTACTTCAATTATTGCATTATTTATTGTTGTTATTTAAGTCGCTGATTATCACAAACAACATCTCTACCTTCACTAATAAATAGGAGTTACGACTGTATGCATATACACCATATTTTTAGACAGCACTTCTGAAATTACATTGAGTATGTTTATTGTTGTTATTAATTATTTCTCTGTTTTTGCCATTTTTTCCTTATAATATAAGCATTTGAAATCTGTGTATTTCTTTTCTTTTCTTTTCTTTTTTGAAATTTTGTAAAACTCACAGTAAAATAATTTATGGGATTTTAGTGGAATATGCTATTCAATTCAATGTATCATTTTTTAGAAAAAAGGATAAAAAAGTTACCCTTTTTTTAAGAGCTATTTGGCCAAAAGTGAAGGAAAGTTCTTGTGTTTGATGATTTCCAAGAAAACCCAACTAGACCTATAAATATTTGGAAAAAATTTCTAATTGGTTCTTAGTACTCAAAGAGTAATAGTTATATACATCGTCAGTGAAAATAATTTTTATACTATCAGGTTAGTAGTAGCATTTTTTGTAAGGTTATCAATTCATGTACGTTATAGTGATTTATATGTTATTATCTTATTAATGACTTGATTGTTATGTTGTTTCTGCATTCGAGTTGGATCTTCAAAAAAATTAATATTTTTTGGAGAATTCGACACACAACCGTGACATTGTATGAAAAATGCTGATTTCTTGAATGATTCTTAAGTGCTAGCTATCGTCGATGTAAAAAATATACAAACAAGCAATCTATGTTGCTTGAACTCTTCAAAATTGTTGCCACAATCGCGTTGGATTCTCCAAAAAAGGATTATTTTTGAAGAATTTGACACACACTCAATGACATTTTGAAGAGTTCGAGCAACAGAGCCTGATTGTATAAATATTTTTACACCAACAATACATAGAACTTAAAGACTCATTTAAGAAACCAATTTTTTTCATACTCATTCTTGAAATTTTGTGAGAATTAACTCATGATAATAGTATTTTCTCTTCTTTATTTTATTTTTAAATTATTTTCCCTCCTATTGGCAACATCATGATTCATGATAGAGTTTTATTTTGTAGCAAAGGAGAATTAATGGAATTTAATGGAGATTTTCAAGAAGATGTATGGAGTCAACATGTTGTGAAGAAGAAATTATTCATTACTTCAAAGATGATCCCACGAGCTAAAATTGCTACAATTAGCAACAACGAGTCTACTCATGTGCCAAAACAATCATCAGCTCCTATTAACATTCCTCATAGGTCCAAGATTTACAAGAAGAAATCATCAAGTACATTCATGAAGAATGATAGTTATAGTGGAAGTGTTGAAGAAGATGAAAATTGTGATGATATTGGAATGTTGCCACCACATGAATATTTGACTAAGAGGGTTGCTAGGAGTCAAATTGATCCTCCTTCTATGTGTGAAGGTGTTGGGTGGAAACTTAAGGGAAGAGATCTTAGTAGAATGAGGAATGCTATTTTAATCAAGACTGGGTTTTTGGAGAAAAATAATTAACTACCAGTGTGATTTATAGGTTACAGGTTTGAATCGTGGAATCAGCTGTTGATTCTTGCATCAAGGTAGACTGCGTATATCACATCACTGGGTTGCATCTTTTCACTGAACTCTGTGTGAAGAGGAGAATGTTTTGTGCATCACTCTCTTTTTATAGTTTTCTTATTAGTAAAGCAATAGGTTATCCCTAGTCAAGCTAGTGAATTTCAAATATTGAATAGTTAAGAATCTAATGGTTCCAATTTTAATTTGTATATGCCATAGTAGGCATAAAGATTATTGAAGAATGATTATTATGGAAATGTCGATTATATTGTATAAGAAAATGAATATTGTGATGATTATGGTTATGGAATTGTACCGCCTCATGAATGTATATTGCTAGAAGGGTTGCTAGGAGTCAAATTGTTCCTTTTTCTATATGTGGAGGTGTTAGCAAATTGTGGAATGTCATTTTAACAAAGATTGATTTCTTGGAATAAAATCAGTATCATTATAGTAAACTAGTTCTCGAACACGTGCGGTGCACGTGTATTCTATGTTAATTAGTATAAATTTCTTAAAATAAAAAAAATAAAAAGAAAAAAGAAAAAATTGAGCAGATGCAAGAATTTCAAAAGAAGACCAAGTAAAATAAGTCACGTAATTAATATAAAACAAAATCTGAAGATTGAAGATGCAAGCAATGAACAACAAAGAGCAAAAGAGAACAATAATTATTAAAAAAAAACAGAGGTTTACACAACTTAAAGGAAAGTTAATTGAAGAAACTAATATAAAAAGAATATACCTTTATCCAGAGAGTGTTGTCACCAAATTTTGAGCATTTTAAAGAACAAAGCATTATAATAAATTGACAATGGACCAAAGGCTAAAGCTATTGGTTTTATAGAAGGTAAAAGGATATGAAAAGTTTTTTAACTTATGGAAGCTAAAAAGAAGTAGAAAACAAAAGATATTTGTAATGCCATAACTAAAGAATTAAAGTACAACTCTTGGAATTCAAATTATGTTATTATGTAATTAAAATATTACTATTTAATTAGACATTTATTCATTTTAATTAAGTGGAAGGGCAAAACGGTAATTCAACTTTGAGGTTAGGATAAGTGGAAGGACAAAATGATAATCCCCTAAAAGGTAATGATTATACTTTATGGAAAATTTATGTAATGTTGTGATTTTTGAAGAAGTAAAAAAAAGTTGATAATGAAAGAATATAGTAAGCATTTTAAAGATTGAATTAGGATAACACAGACATTGATTATTATTCAAAGTTGAGGAAAATTTTATTTTTAAAAGCTGAAAACAATTTTCAGGCCATGTATATATCATTGACTTTATTGTCATAATTATTTTGTGGTATAGATCTTTGGGATAAAATTAATAGGCATGTGAAGACTACTTGTGTAAAATATTTTATTATTGTATGATAACTCTACGAAATGAGGGATGGACCCACAAATATACTCTATGAGATCCCTTTGATTTGCTAATCAGTTTCCACAAATAAACTAAAGGGAGACTCTAATACTCTTTCATTTCATTTCTTCCTGCAGTTTAAGGTCTCTACAACTCCACCAATATCCCTAAGGTACGTTTTCATGGTTATGCACATCTAATGAGTAATATCTAGTACCTAAAGTTTTTATAGTATATTAAAAAAAAATCATGACCTTGTAATATTCCTAGGGTGCTAGATTTTTCGATGAATGGATTTGGGTAAGCCTCCTTTCGGTCCTGTAACTTTGCCTCTGGTATCACTTGGTTTTCAAAAAGTAGGGAAATTATACTTACTTGTATTATATATGGGAGTGTGTTTGGTATGACAATATATATTTTTTATATATATCATTGGTAATTAGCAAAATAACTTTCTTATAAATAAGAAAAATGTCTTTTTAGACATAAGAAAATCAATAATGACATTTCGAGTTCATTATTTTTGCAGTTATAAATTGAAATCAAAGTGAGAAAGATGAAAGTAGGTGTGGTGGGGGCAGGGATAAATGGACTAATTTCTGCATATGAATTGGCAAAATTTGGGGTCAAAGTTGTAATTTATGAGAAGGAACATTATATCGGCGGCCATGCTAAGACCGTCACCGTGGACGACGTCGAACTTGATCTTGGGTTTATCATCTTTAATCGAGTAAGTTATAAATATTTTTTTAGCTTATTTATGCGTTTGATAAAATTGTTCTTATTAAACTAAGTATATGACCTCTATTATTTATGCCTTTACGAATGTTGCGTACAATCGAGTAATTAAGTGAGTGTTAAGTTAAATAGTATTATATCATTATATTTGTCATTATAAATATTACTATTTGATTATAATACGTGGGTCAAGTTGGAAAGTTTGTGTCTATATCAAGAGACTTAAAGGTGGCTCAAATATTTAAATAATATCTAAATAGTTGTATTATATTCCATATATGATAAAGTCAATGATTCTACGAAAAATTATATTAAATTATATTTTCTGAAAATTAATTATCCGGTAATTTCCTTGGTGGGTGTGGAATGTGGATTGGGTTGGTGTTGGGGGAGAAAACAATTAATAAAATTGTAATAAATTAAAGACTTAGGGTGTGTTTGGTACGAAGGAAAATGTTTTGGAAAATTCCCTAAAAATGTTTTCTTGGAAAACAAGTGGATTTCTAACTTATTTTCTCATGTTTGGTTGGTGAGTAGAAAATATCTTTTATTTTTGGCTTGAGACTAGAAAATGCTCTTTAGGAAATTTGACCCGAAATTGAACCCCGATAGTCGATCTAGGACTCGACCCTAACACCCAAACTAGGACAAGACCCCGACGACCGTTCCAAAATCCGACCCTGAGATATGACCCAGACTTCCGACCCTGAAATTATTTGTCAAAAATATTTTTTTTAAAATAAAATTGACTGTTGGGGGGGGGGGGTAGGTGGATAGGGGTGGCTAGCGTAAATGATGAATTTTTTAAAATTTGAAATATTTTTCTAAAACAAATTCTTTTTTTAAAAAAAAAAATGATTTTGACGGGGTGGCTAGGGCAAGGGTAGGGGTAGGGATAGGGATAGCGTAAAAAATGAAATTTTAAATATTTTCGAAAACAATTTTTCTTTAAGCACTAGTGTTATTCGAATTTTAAAATTTAGTACAAACTTGATACCAAACATAAATCATTGGGCTTAAACTATTATTGTTGTGTCAATTTCTAATTGGGAAGCAATAATATTAGTTACGCCATCATATTTGGTGTTGTGTCATATATCATTCCTTCAATCTTGAAATTCACATACATTCCTACAACACATTTCGATAAATAGTTAGACAAATACTAATCTACAACAATGTATAACACCACAATAAAATCACTTATTTGAATTCTTTTTTAAAAAATATAATTAATTAGAAATGATATACAATATGGTGACGCTTTGGTGTACAATTTAATCTAATTTGTGTATTAGAGTGGAATAATTTATGATACAAAATGGTATTATTAATTTATTGGTTTAAATGATGTGCAGAATTGGTATAAATTATAGTATAGAATGGTATAAACCTATTGTTTTTCTTATTATAAATTAAATTAAGTAATTAAGATGGTGTATATTATGGTTACAATTTTGTATACACTTCAAACTGATATAATGTATGATGTACACCATCATTGCACCACAAAATAAGCAGACAATAGCAGGTACAAACTAACCATTGTTAGAACTTAGATAACAAGCAATACCAAATTTTCATGCTTAATCAAAATAATTTATAAAATCCATTTTACATTTTGTGTTAATTTTATTTTCGTTATATGAATAATACCATCATATAAACACGATAAATAACATAAAAATACACCATTTTATTTAAAACAGATTGGTGTATATAAAATATCTAAAAATATTAACTACACCAACACATACACCACAAACTAAAGAACCTATGTATCTAAAATATATCAACTACACCAATACATAATGCACCACTAACGAATCAATAATTTAACTATAGGCGAGTACCTATGTATGGTACAAATTAATTGAGAACGTTATGATTTATGTTGTATAGATCACGATAAAAAAACATCAATCACCAAAGCTATACGAATATATGTTTATAAAAAATTAAATCAATAAAACCACCAAAATACATTAACACTATCATAATCGAAGCAATTATTATGGTGAATACTTGTTACATTCCATCTTCCATCGTGATAAATTAAAATTGAGAAAATGTTCATATTTGTCATTGAATGCACTTTCAAAATAGAGGGATAGAGAGTTTGATTTTGATTACAAAACCTTCTTTTTGAGTTATAAGAGAGAAACATTAACTATATTTGAGATATTTGTGGAAGGTAAATAAGAGACGGGGAGGAAATTAAGGAATTAAAATATTTTTCAATAAGGAATAGTGGATTGTCACGTAGTATTTATTTTCCATTTTTTAAAATTATTTTATTGTGTTTTGCAAAAAAATCTAATGCTATGTTGGTGAAAAATATAAATATTGTTATATAGTGGTTATTAGGTGCTAATTTTGTATAGTTAAATTTTTTACCCTTTTTAATAGACTAGCTAAAAGGAAAAGTACCACAAACAAATTGAAGTATTATTTAATTTTCTCATCGAAGTTTCACAGAATAATGTGTGTTTATGAGAGTGAGAGAGAAACACTTTGATTCCAATGCCAATACTTAAGCTTCCAAATCTTGTCCTCAATAAGCTGAAGTTGGTACTATTCAAGAGAAGGACTAATATCAAGATTCAAGGGGGGGATCTAAACCTATTAGCGGGTTGGAAAAATTTACTAATAACTTTAGCTCTATATTTGTGTTTAAAACTTCATTTAATATGAATAAATAATTTATTAAAAATATAATAAGACATCCTTTTTATAATTTATAATTCATAACTTATAAACTCAATTTTCCCTCCACATAGTTTTGGAAGGGGAGAATTGTTGGGTTACGGTTATTTTTCCCTTCCTTATGAATAAATAATTTATTAAAAATATAATAAGACATACTTTTTATAATTTATAATTCATAACTTATAAACTCAATTTTCCCTCCACATAGTTGTGGAAGGGGAGAATTGTTGGGTTACGGTTATTTTTCCCTTCCTATGTGGATAAATAAAAAAATTATTTGGATCAGTCCACTTTTGCCCATAAACCCGATATTATGTGGTATATATAAGGCTTGTTTAGGTCTTATTTTCAGACACACAAGAAAGAGCCATTTTAGAGATTGAGAGAAAGAGAGAGAAATTTCGTTTTGCGTCAGGAAATTTTTGCGTAGGTAGTCCGCTTTAAATAGAGTTGTCACTTCATTAACAGTTAGATCATGCTCAAATTTGAACTAGGAGTTCGCAGAATCTGGTTCTTGCATTTCAACAGTAGAGATCGGATTTGATTGCCTGTAGCTTCTGATTTTGGGGTGAATTATTTCCTTTAATTCTCTAGTTTTGGTGTAATCTTTTTTTCGTTGTTGCTCATTATTTGACACTTGTTTTGTGGTCAATTTTGGGGAATAGTTTTGTAAATTTTGATGATTATAGTGGATATTTTGGTCCCGTAGTTTTTTACTCTTCACATTGAAGGGTTTTTCACGTAAATATATGTCTTGTGTGATTGATTTATTTTTGTTTGGTTGATACACTTGATGTCCATTCTTCGTAGTGCTTGATTTAGTTTCTCTTCTCTTGATTTAAATTGAAAGGGAAAATTTAGACTTAGATATTATTCCGTTGCTAGTATCATAGCATTGATTATTGTTGATTATCAATTTGAATGATGAAGGACAAAATGAGAAACATGATTTGTTTGAATGGTAGTAACTATTATACATGAAAAGAAAAGATGAAAGATCTTCTATTTGTCAAGAAGATACATTTACATGTGTTTGCTTCTAATAAACCTCAGTCCATGAAGAATGAGGAATGAGAATTTGAGCACTAGCGGGTTTGTGGTTATATCAAACAATAGGTTGAAGATAATGTTAAAAATCCCATTGTAAATGAGAGACATGCTAGAAGTTTGTGGGACAAGCTCAAGACACTTTATGTTTCAAAAACTGGCAACAATAAGTTGTTTTCATTGAAACAATTGATGAACATCAGGTATAAAGAGGGCGCTCCTATTTCTGATTATATTAATAATTTTTCAGGGTGCTCTTGACCAGCTGTCCGGAATGAATGTAAAGTTTGATGACGAGATACATAGACTTTGACTTTTTATTAAACTTTTTGAGTTTCTTTGACTAATTCTGCTCCTAGTGGTGTTATAAGTTATAACTATGAAATATGTTAAGAGTGGTGTCTTGAATGAAGAGATGAGAAGAAGATCTCATGTCTCATCTTCTTCAACTTCACACTCTGATGTTTTGGTTACTAAAGATAGGGAAGAAACAAGTTTGAAGATCAGAATGATAGAGGTAAAATTAGAAGAAAGTCCGAAGACCAAATACAAAAATACTACATGTGACTATTGTCCAAAGAATGGGAATATCATAAAATATTGTTACAAGCACTATAGATACATTAGACAACAAAAGAAAGAAGGCGATAACGAAAATCGTGTTGTTGTTGTTGCTAATGATGATCTTCTTATTTCTTGTGATGAAAATACTGTTAATTTTGTTCGTGATGAGTCTAGCTTGTTTGCCGATTCTGGTGCTACTTCGCATGTCACGCCAAAGAAGGAATTATTTTCTTCTTATACTCTAGGTAATTTTGGAATGCTGAAAAATGGGTAATAATCATAAGGTTGCAGTTCTTGGGATTGGGATAGTTTGTTTGGAAAGTAACAATGGTTCAAAACTAGTTCTCAATAATTTCAAAGCATGCTCCAGATGTTTGCTTGAATTTAATTTATGTGGGATACCTTGATGATGAGGGTTATGTTAATATTCTTGGTGTTGGCTAGTAGAAGCTTACGAGAGGTTCGATGATTGTGGCTAGTGGTGACAAGTTGTCTAACTTGTATGTATTTTAGGGCTCCATCTTTAGAAACTCAACAAACTTTCTAGATTTGATAGTTTGACTAAGAAAAAATTGCTTTTTGGAGTGAAACAAGCAAAGTTGAAGAAGTGTGTTCATTGCTTAGCCGGTAAACACTTTTTCAACTTTGCTTGTTTCACTCGAGAAAGCAATTTTTTCTTAGCCAAACTATCAATCCCCTTCTCACTCATATAACTCAGCCTTCTATGTCATAACTCTGATGAAGTATCATTCTCCATCAAGTTTACTGAGTCTCTAGAGATGGAGCCCTGAAATACATACCAGTTAGACAACTTGTCACCACGAGCCATAACCATCGAACCTCTAGTAAGCTTCCACTGGACAGCACCAAGGGTATTAACATAACCCTCATCATCAAGTTACCCCAAATAAATCAAATTCAAGCAACCATATGGAACATGCTTGACATTATTGAGAAATAATTTGGAACCATTGTTACTTTCAAAACAAACTGACCTAGTGCAAAGAGCTGCAACCTCATGATTATTGCCCATTTTCAGCATTCTAAAATTACCTAGAGTATAAGAAAGAAAATAATTCCTTCTTGGGCATGACATGAGAAGTAGCACCAGAATCCACAAACCGGCTAGACTCATCAAGAACAAGATTAACGACATTCTCATTACAAGAAACAAGAAGATCATCATTAGCAACAACAACAACACAATTTTCATTATCGTCTTCTTTCTTTTGTTATCTCATGTCTCTCTTTTGCTTGTAATAATATTTCATGATATGTCCATTCATGTGGCAATAGTCACATATAGTATTCTTATATTTGGACTTCGACTTGTTTCTACTTTTACCTCTATCATTATGATCTCTGAACTTGTTTCTCCCCTATCTTCCGTAACCAAAACATCGGAGTGTGAAGTTGAAGAAGATGAGGCTTGAGATATTCTTATCATCTCTTCATTCAATACACCACTCTTAGCATATGCCATAGTTACAACACCACTAAGAGAAGAATTAGTCAAAGAAACTCAAAGAGTTTCCCAAGAGTCTGATAGAGTATTAAGAAGCCAAAATTTCTATATCTCTTCATCAAACTTTACATTCATTTCGGATAGTTGGTCAAGAACACCCTACAAATAATTAATATGATAAAAAATATGAGTGACCTCTTTATACCTGATGTTCATCAATTGTTTCAATAGAAACAACTTATTGTTGCTAGTTTCGAAGCATAAAGTGTCTCGAGCTTGTCCCACAAACTTATGTTATGTGTCTCATTTACAATGTGATTTCTAACATGATCTTCAACCCATTGTTTGATATAGCCACAAACAAGCAAGTGCTCAAATTTTCATTCTTTAGCCGTCATGGACTGAGGTTTATTAGAAGCAAATACTGGTAAATGCATCTTCTTGACAAATAGAAGATCTTTCATCTTGTCTTTCCAAGTATGATAGTTACTACCATTCAAACAAACTATCTTGATCATATTTGTCTTCATCATTTAAATCGGCAATCAACAATAACCAACACTAACAAAGAATGTCCAACACGATAGCAACGGAATAATATCCAAATCTAAACTTTTTCTTTCAATTTGAACCAAGAGAAGAGAAACTAAATCACACACTACAAAGAATGGACATCAAGTGTATCAACCAAACAAAAACAACAAGACAAGAATAAACCAATCACATAAGACATAAAGATTTACGTATGAAGAGTAAAAATCATGAGACCAAAAGCTCTACTATAATCACCAAGAGTTACAATATTTTTCTCCAAAATTGGCAACAAAACAAGTGTCAATCAACGAGCAACAACGAAACAAGATTGCACCAAAACTAGAGATTTAAAGGAGAGAATTCACCCAAAAATGAGCTACTGCTCAGTCCCCAAAATCAGAAGCTACAACAGACAACCAAATCTGATCTCCACCATTGAAATGCAAGAATCAGGATCTGAGAACTTTCGGTTCAAATTTGAGCACGATCTTATGGTTAACGAAGCGACAAACTCTGTTTAGAGCGTACTGCCTGAGCAGAAATTTCTTGAAGCAAACAAAGTTTTTTTCTAATTCTCTCAATCTGTAAAACGGCTCTCTCTTGATTTTTCTCTCTTGTGTGTCTGAGAATAAGACCTAAACAAGCCTTATATATGCCACATAATATTGGGCTTATGGGCAAAAGTGGACTGGTCCAAGTATGACTTTTATTTATTCACATAGGAAAGGAAAAAGACCCGAAAACCAACAATAAACTCGATTTTCTAAGTCAATTTTCTTCTTAAAGCCCCGACTGATTAACTAACAAAAGGAAAACGAAATGCATCTCATCTTAGTAAGACCAATTGCCGTAGGCCAAGACAGAGAGGATGAAAGAAAGACATAGGAATCTCCATATGACTTTCTGAGATAATAACTATTAGCTGAGTGACCATTTCAGAAATCAACTCATTACATTGGAAATGTTTGTAGCTAGAGCTGTTTTAACCCCATCTTTTGGATGTTGTATTTGACAGGTAACTTATCCATACATGATGGAATTTTTTGAGTGCCTTGGAGTTGATATGGAGACCTATCATATGTCATTCTCAGTGAGCTTAGACCAAGGCCATGGTTGCGAATGGGGTACTCGAAAGGGATTCTCTAGTTTGTTTGCACAGAAGAAGAATCTCTTGAATCCATATTTTTTGCAAATGATTAGAGAAATCATCAGATTCAAGCAGGATGTCATAAGGTACTGATAACTTATCTTTATTTATGTCACTTCTTATTAGTAATCAATTCCATGAATGAGTACATTACTCAAATGATCACTCAACGATTCCAAACCATCTAGTAAATTCATGTTTCTTTTGTTTGTAATAGAAAAATCACTTAATTATGTATGTAGCACGCACTCAGAAGGTCACTCAATTATTTCACCTTTTTTACTTTACTAGTTTTGAGCATGTATGTCCCATGTTAATTTGTGTAGACTCATTCAAACGATATATCTACATTCTATGAAACACATTAGTAATAGAAAATGTAACAAACAAAATTACAAGTTCATGTTGTAGAATAGTCTAGGTGTTTTGAGCTAATGAAGTTTATTTCATCACGAATATGTTTCTAACTACATTGCAGTTACCTTGAAGAAGTTGACAATAATCCTGACATTGATCACAATGAAACGTTAAGGCAATTTATTAAGTCACATGGCTATTCAGAGTTATTTCAGAAGGCTTATCTGGTGACACTGCTGTTTTTCGTATTTATTTATTTGATGTCCATACTTGTATTGGCCTTTTTGTTCTTTCAACAAACTGTTCTTGCTATAGGAAATTCACTCATGTTTGACAGATTCCAATATGTGCTTCAATCTGGTCCTGTCCCTTAGCAGGAATATTGAGCTTTTCTGCTTACTACATTCTTTTATTCTTCCGAGACCACCATCTTCTGCAGGTTTTTCCCTCTTATCCACTGTTCAATTACCGTACTTCGTGTGTTGCATACAAGAGACTGAATTTGAATGCTTACATATATCATTGTATTGTCCTTGTGCCTAAGGATGCTTTTGTTTCTTTCTTTGCAGATCTTTGATCTCCCTCAAGAATTGCTCACTGTAAGATGGCGATCACAGACATATGTAAATAAGGTGATTTTTCATTCATAGATACCACAATGTTTTTATTGTTTCCCTGAGGAAAACTTCAGGCAATTTACCAATTTTCACTTTCTTGTATTATTTGCTAAGCATGTATCATTTTTTAGAGTACTGATTTGATGCAGGTTAAGGAAGAGCTGGAGAAGAGAGGCTGCCAAATAAGAACTGGTTGTGAAGTAAATTTTGTATCGACAAATGAAGAAGGTGTAACTTGGTTTATATGTGGTATCTTGCAAGAGTTTTTTTGTGGTGTTTCTTCACATAATACATAAACATGCACTCAAACTTGGCCTCAGCTGACAAGTAATCACTCCAAGTTTGAGTATGCACATCTAGACAACTCAACTTGGTCTCAACTGACAACTAAACCTTCCACCTCGTCTCCACTGTGTCTCGTGGACACCCGACACTGATGTGACACATAAATTTTAGAGATGTCAAGATGATCATTTTGTAAGTTGAAGTATTCAACTAACACAGTAGAGACGAATTGAGGTGTCTAGATGTACATACTCAAAGTTGGAGTGCTTACTTGTCAGCTAAGGCCAATTTTGAGTGTCTGCTTGTGCATCATGTCTCGTACCTTTTATCGTAATAGTAGAAAGGGATATATCCGTTGTAATAAAAAGACAATAGTTGATCTGACTGGAGATCAAACCATTAGGTTGACTAGGTTATCTTTGCATCTAGCCTATTAATTTGTATAAGAACAGGTGCTTCTTAGTTTATACTTCATTTTATGATATTTTTTAAAGTGACAGTGGTCTAGGTAGAGTTAATTTGGTGCTTGGTACCGAAAGAAAAGGCTTCAATCAATATTGTGTTACCATCACATAGCTACGAGCTACTCGTGATTCTAAAGTGTAAAAGAAAAACCCCTTGCAGGTTGTACCATAGCTTGCACTGATGGTGCCACAGAAGTATATGACGGATGCATAATCGCTGCACATGCTCCAGATACTCTGAAAATGTTAGGCAAAGAGGCAACATATGATGAAACAAGAATACTGGGTGCTTTCCAGTACATCTATAGGTACTTCCCTCTCCTTTATCTGATCACCTTGGCTTGATTTTCTCTTTCATTTTACTTCTCCTGCTGCCTGGTTTGAAAGAAGTGAATTGGTGGACTGAACCGTAGTCATATTGCAAAATTCATTTCTCTTCCTTATGACAGTGATATTTTTCTTCATCGTGACAAAACATTCCTGCCTCGCAATCCGGCAGCATGGAGTGCTTGTAACTTTCTTGGAACCATGAATGATAGATCATGTGTCACATATTCGCTCAATATAATGCAGGTGTGTTACTCAATTCAATTATTTAGGAGCCTAGCAGAAGAAGATGTTCTTTAGTGGGCAGTCTTTCCTCTTGTAACTGCTCTCTTAATTTATGAGCTGTCTAAACTTACAGAATCTTGGTGACTCAAACCTGCCTTATCTCGTAACCCTCGATCCTCCTCACGAACCAGAACATATGTTGCTTAAATGGACAACAGGCCACCTAGTCCCCTCAGTTGCTGCATCAAAAGCTTCAAATGAGCTACATCAAATCCAAGGGAAGAGAGGAATATGGTTTAGTGGAACATATCAAGGTATGAATCTCTTTTTACGGAGAGTTGCTTCAAGATAGATTTTCCTTTGTAACCTGCATATATAGTTTGCCTTTTTTTCTTTTCCTTCCATTTCTGCTCGATGTCAGTGCCTAGGTTTATTCATGCCATTTTTTCCACATAAGGTTAACAGAAAGTTACTGGTAACACTTGTAACTTGAGTTGTTCTGACTTTAGTCTTTGCTTCACACACTTTATTTTCCTCTTTGTGTTCACTGTTTATTGACATATGTTGATTGCAATACTTTCAGGCTACGGTTTCCATGAGGATGGACTAAAGGTAGTACTAATTCTAATAAAAGCTCAACAGATTTTAACTTGAAGTATGACCTTACTCTGAAAACATTTTGTTGTCCCTTTAGTCTCATTTAAATGATTGTCTACCTTTTGGTCCTCCGCAGGTGGGCATGGTTGCTGCAGATGGCATGCTTAGAAGGAATTGTCGTATTCTGGAAAATTCCAAGCACATGGTGCCAACCTGGACTGAAACAGGAGCACGCCTCCTCGTTACTAGATTTCTCAAAAGTTTCATTGAAACTGGATGCATAATGTGAGTGATGATAGTTTCACATTGTATTGATTTAATCCAAATAGTGGCAGATACAAACCAACAAGTTGTTCATTTACTACATTTGTGATCTTTGCTATTTGGCTGGTAGAAAATAGCAAGTCAAAAACCATGTCGCAGAACAAATCACAAGTGCATCGCAATTTACTATGCTTTTAGTTTTATATTATTCCTTCAATTAGACATAGCTTCAGAATTGTCTTAATTATTCATGCTGAAAATGTTAGAATATTACTCGGAGATTTCTAAGTTTTTCCTTTCTAATAGTTGATATCTGTATGATAACTTTATGTATTTCGATATACAGCTTGTTGGAAGAAGGAGGTACAATTTTCACGTTCCAAGGAACAGATAGGAAATGCTCTCTCAAAGTTTTGCTTAGAATTCATAGTACACAGTTTTACTGGAAGGTAAATTTAAATTTTCTTATGCCGTCCCGTACAAGTTATCAATCAATAAAACTTAAAAAGTTTCTCAATCTAGACAAATTCTGTGACATATATAATCTCTTACAGGTTGCAACTCAAGCTGACCTAGGCCTTGCTGATGCCTTTATTCATGGGGATTTCTCTTTTGTTGATAAGAATGAAGGTCTTCTTAATCTTCTCATGGTGAGGAAATGACTCGATATCTTCGTTAATAGCTTTCTGTACTTATCTTTCTGAATTCCTTTACAGATATTTGTTGCCAATAGAGATATGAAAGCATCTGTTAAAAGGTCTAGCAAGAAACGGTAATAGTTTACTGACCTGAAATAAATAAATATAAACTTCTGTTATTCTCATGTTAAAGTTGTTCTCATTTTGCATGGTTCTAGAGGTTGGTGGACACCATTGCTTTTTACAGCAGCACTGTCATCTGCAAAATATTTCATTCAACACGTTTCAAATCATAACACTCTGACTCAGGCTCGTCGAAATATTTCTCGCCATTATGACCTGGTAATTGACTTGCATATTATATCACCCTAAGTATGTAGGGAATGTCAACCCTTTGATGTGTGGGTTAGGCCTGCCACAGACAAAAGCCTGATATTTAAGTGGAGAAGGGTAGATGGGTGGCCCCCTTATCTATCAAGTTTTGAACCGTGTGTCATTGGTCCTAGGGGATTTCTCGATTATAAAAAAAGGCATAGTACATAGATAGACACCTTAACTTGATGACCAAGCTGGCAATAAGCACTCAAACTTTGAGAATGCACATCTAGACACCTTAACTCGTCCCCACTGTGTTGCGTGGACACTTGACACCAATGTGGCAGATAAATTTTGGAGGTGTCTAGATGATCATTTTGTAAGTTGGAGTGTTCAACTGATACAGTGGAGACACTTGAGTTGTCTAGATGTGCATTCTCAAAGTTGAAGTGTTAAGTTGTCAGTTGAGGCCAAATTAAGGTGTCTATCCATGAACTATGCGCATGTAGGGGATGTCAAAGATCACTAGTGAAATGAAATTCTCAAACCTGCGCATATTTGTTTTCAGAGTAATGAACTCTTCTCACTCTTTCTGGATGAGACAATGACATATTCATGTGCAATATTCAAGGTTAGTTTTCAAATTTAGATATTTGCTACACTTCCTTTTCTCTAATCTCATTACGTGGTGATCTAGTTTCTTATATTTTCTAGAGTGCGGATGAAGACCTGAAAGATGCACAGCTGAGAAAGATTCGTCGTCTCATTAGTAAGGTAAGTTATCAACTAAGTAAGAATCCCTCCCATTTCTACACAAATTTCAGGCATAATTTGATTTTGCTTCTATTCTGTTTAGGCAAAGATTAGCGCAGAACATCACATTTTAGAGATTGGATTTGGTTGGGGAAGTTTGGCTATGGAAGTTGTCAAGCAAACAGGATGTAAATATACTGGAATAACTCTCTCGGAACAGCAACTGGAGTATGCTCAGTTGAGAGTTGAGCAAGCAGGCCTTCAGGTATAGTACATACACGAATTACCATATTTTATGTTGGCTTCCAACCTCCTTTATCTGAGCTTGGGACCAGCAATATGAGCAAAGTTCACACAGTCCGAGTTAGTACTTAGTACTTACAATGTCTATAGAAGCTCAAAATTTTTCGAGTTTGGATTTTCATTCTTGTTTGTCTAGATGACTAACATTTCTTTCTTGTTGCTGCCTATTTTGAGAACATTTGATGAGGATTTTCATTTATGAACGACACAACCAAGAAGGAACTAACACACTTCATGAACTAAACTTCTTTTTTATTTTCTTTTTTGCCAAACTTCAATAGCTCCATAAAAAGCTTCATTGCAAATCAAAGCCAGACGACAAGTGGCTATTGTACACAACCTTACCCTGCATTTCTGCAAGAGGTTGTTTCCACAGTTCGAATCAGGCCAGAGTTGCAAAAGATTAACTGATATGCTTCTTTATAAATTGTATTCCAACATATTTGTACTTGTAAGATTAACAGGAGAACACTATATAACACTTGAAGCCAAATTTTGGCAATTTCAAAGCTAGCTTTATCTATTAAAATTTTAATTCAATGAAACTTTTCCGCAGGATCAAATAACATTTCTCCTATGTGACTATCGCCAAATCCCAAATAAGGACAAATATGACAGGATTATATCATGGTGAGCTTTTATCCATCTATGTCTGAATATATTGTATTACCTATTACATATCGAGCCAATATTACAATCGTACTAATTATCATTTTCAGCGGGATGTTAGAACATGTTGGTCATGATTTCATAGGGGAATTCTTTACTTGCTGTGACTCTGCATTGGCAGAAGATGGACTTCTAGTCCTGCAGGTAATTAATGCACATTCAAATTTTTTCCTTTAATTTTTATCACTTTTCACAAGCTGTGTTGGCTTTCCTTAGTTCATTTCAATACCAGACGAGAGGTATGAAGAATACAGGCAGAGCTCAGACTTCATAAAAGAGTATATATTCCCAGGTGGATGCTTGCCCGCACTAAGTCGAGTGACATCAGCCATGGCTGCTGCATCCAGACTATGGTAACAAACAGTTTATTTTGTGATTTTGCACTAGCTAGCGCGCTTGTCACACTTTCAAAACCATTTCTTTTTTAAATCATTTATCGAATGATATGAATGCAGTGTAGAGCACGTGGAGGAGATAGGAATTCATTACTACCAGACACTGAGATGTTGGCGAGAAAACTTCCTGAAAAACAAAAGGTAACTATACCTAAATGAATCGACGAGTTAAAACTGTTTCTTTCATGAATCATTTCTAGCTTTGATCAAATACTTGAACATTGTTAACTGTACTGTCACTAGTCAAATTCGTTCTTTGGGATTCGATGACAAGTTCATCAGGACATGGGAGTACTATTTTGACTATTGTGCTGCTGGATTCAAAACGTGCACAATAGGAGATTATCAGGTATATACATATATTGATAAATCTTTGAAAATATTTTATAGGGAAAAATCAAACCGAATCTTTGAACACATTATTATTTGTTTGGACAATATAGATGATTACCTAATTTTCCCAATGTTCGAAAGATAAATATTGATGACATATAACCTCCTCTAGATCTGCTCTGATATCACGTTGAATTATGTGAACTACTTCATTTAAAACAATGTTGTTTTTATGTTTGTAGATTGTATTTTCAAGGCCAGGCAATGTTGCAGTTTTTGGTGATCCTTACAATTACTCCCCTTCAGCTTATTATAGAGTTTAATTTCTCTTTGTTTGGAATAATTTGAAACTTTGTTGTAGTTTTGTGTTCGTTTTACCAGAGATTTTCATTTTTACATGCGCGTTAGAGATATGAAAAAAGTTATTTTCATCTATTCAATTTGTGAGTAGTCATAAGAGATTATTCCCTCGACACTTCCTTGCTGTAAGGGGTGCTTTTAAAGCTGTCAATAATTCGAGGACGAAACTAATAATATTGTGCCAAGTTCAAGTGTGTTTTTAACACTTGTCTCTTTGATGAAACATTATATTGGTGGTACTTGCATTCAAGTCCATTGTTAGACTTATATAAAGGATGACATTCTTCCTTGGTCTTTATATAAAGTATGTGTACACTCAACGATCTCCAAACCTTATTTGTGTACGTTGTTGTTGTTGTTGGTCCAAGTATGTAACCTTGGATACTACAACTTCATTTCACAAGACATAACAAATGGGTCGTGACATTAAGGTTCACTTAAAGCACTCTTAAGCCCCAAAGCTCGATGAAGCCCAGCTTGTGTGCTTCGCCTCGCTTAATTGGAGCTTAAGTGTAGGTGTTAAGGTGTGTGCACCTTTACTAATGGGTTCTGCCTTAAAGGGCAACACATCATATTTATAACTTAATTATAGTTTTTCCATTCTAGTAGTTTTTATTCAATTTCCCATTTTGTCTTTGCAGTAAAATAAAAGCTATGGAGTTGAAAAAGACTTGCCTTTTTTCTTGTTATGGAACTAAAAAACAAATTAAAATCTACACATTTACTACATAACTTGTTTTTCAACACAAGCTGTTGTTTCAACAAAGGCGAAAAGGGATTTTGTAATTTTTTTTTAAATGATGGAAAATTTCAGAAATTATGATATCTTAAGTTGTGTATTTATATCATTTTTTTCAAAAAATATTAATTTCATGTGGATAATAACGTGTGGATAAAAAAATAATTAAAAGAAACTTCTGTTTTCTAAAAAACTAACTAGTATACGTATCCGCGTGTGCGCAGATAATATTAAAATATTACTTCTGAGCATTTAAGATTGAAATGTCTTGTTTGGACATGTTAAAAGATATTACTTTGGGGGGAAATTCAACTATTTGTTTTCAATATGCCGTGAAAGGCAAGGATTATCGTGGAAGGCGAGAATTTTCACCAGGCTCCCTTCTTTGACTTTTATATTGTTCCTCAATGAAATATACTTCCTCTCTTCTCACCCCAAGCTCACCTCACCCCACCCTCAATCCCTCATAATCAAATCTATATGAATAGAGCTAATGATGAATCATGTTTTAAATTGTTAATATTGATTTTTATTAGCTTATCACTTGACTTAATGTATAATTGTCGAATGTTCTTCTTATTAATATAAAACAAATCTATTTTGCTGTTCACGTCTCTTCAATTTAAAATTTATGGACAATAATATGTGTATTATCTAATTACTTCATTATATTTTCAAAATATTATCCCTCCCTTCCCTCCCTTCTCTCTTCATATATTTTTTTGTACAATATTTTATACTTTTTACTAGTTTAATTTTGAATATTTTTATATGGGTGTGTTACTCGTAATAAGCAATTGAGTTTTTTTATCTTTTATTTTAATATATAAAATGTTGAGTTTAAATTTAAGTTATTTAATTTTTTATATTTTAATGTTCATTGAATTCTTTATTTATTGAGATTTTAGTTATGTTATATATTTAATTTAAGACTTTGTTCGTTATAATTAAAAAGCACTTTCTCATCTAAAAGAAAGGTGTGCCCTTTAAATTTATTTCATTATAATTTATAACTGCTTTACTAATTTTATTATTATCAGTAATTATAACATTTCTTTATTATGCAACTTTTTAATAGCTTGTCACTTTACCTAATATCATTATTTATTATTTATTTTTAATTTAGTATAAATAAAAATGAATTATTCTTATTTCTGGAATTTAATTTATTTCTAATTTTTTATTCTTTTATTCATAATTTTTTCATTGATTAGATTTATCTATCATATTTTATTTAAAATAATAACTTTGTATTACTACAAAATATAAATAGAGACATTTGATGACTATTTATTTAAAATTATAATTCATATTACTATAAAATATAAATAGAAATATTGATTGACAGTTTATCTACTTACATTTTTATAATGGAAGATTCTTTTTATAAAGTAAAATTAGAATTGATAAATTTTGTTATACAAATGATAAAATGAAATATATTATATAAGAAAACTCTAATATAATTTAACCTTTTAAAAATGGATAGGATTTAAAATTAAGAAAAAAAGTTATTTTCCTAAAAAGGTTTAAGATAACTACACTATTTTTTTTAAAAAAACATGAGAAAACTAACTTTTTTTCTTCTTCATATTTTTAGAAGAATATAACAATTTAATATCGATTGTAAACACAAAACTCAAATATAAATTAAAACTAGTGCTAAGTATTTGTATATTTGATACGGTCATCAAAATTCAAAGATTTTAAATCTAAAAATAGATTTATTATATAATTTTAAATTATGCGCTATTTATTGTTATTATTATTGTTATTGTTATTACTAGTATACGTGCCCGCGCGTTGCGCGGTTAGTTGATAAATGTAATCATAAATATTAATTGATTGAATTTTAACTTATTATAAGATAATATTATAAGATTTATTTGAGAATGTTAACATTTAGCATTTTAATGTGTTATAATAGAACATTTATATAAATAAATCAATATATAAACTTAGTTCATTGTCTAAATTTGACAATAATTATCTTTTATCATTATTTTATTTATTTATTAAAATTATTTAAAAGGATAAATACTACCACCCTATCCATATTATCCTCTTGTTAGAATAATAAAGATATAAGAAAATTTAATAGTTAAATTTAAATAAAATAGAACTAAGAAGAGTCCTATCATAAGACTAAGAATACAACAAAAAAAATCACTTGAATATCATAATGTAGGCATGTTATTGAAAACTTTAAATTTTGTCTTTTATTTAAAATAATTTAAAATATATTTAAAACAAATTATTGTCACAAAAAAGTCAGCAGGAATTGAACCTGCACTGACTAAGCTGCTGGACTTTTTAAACATTTTATTGCATCTTTATTATATTTTTAATTAAATATATTATTCTTAAATGGTTGCAATGTAATGTATGAACTCTAACTCCAATGAAACACTTCCTAATAAATATTGATATTTTTTGGTAAATGCATATAGTTATTATTCTATGTTAAATTTGTTTAGCACAATTTGATTTAAATTCATAGTGTATTTTACTTTCTCAATTTGGTAAAATTGATTTATTTATTTTTATATAAGAACTCTAATAATGATTAAAATCTATTTGATTAACAAATGCTTCCAATAACAATTTGAATATATTTTTTCCTCTGATCTTATAATTTAAATCATCACAATTTCAACAATATACAACATCAACATTTGAAAAATATTATGTAACCATTTTCCTCTTTCTTTTCATGGCTTCTCTGATTTTTACAATCAAAGAACATTTATACAATTTTAATAATAAAATTCCTTATAGTTTTATATTTTATAGTAGAAAAAAATTAAATTTTATAAAATTATAGTATGAACATTGTAAAACAAATAAAGAACATGATCACAATAAAAAATTTTAACGTAAAAATAAAGAACACGATGACAACCAATCAAGCGCTTGAATGTGAAAATTGAGTAATCATGATAATTGTACTCTTCATATAAGAGAACATAACTTTTGGTAAAATTTATAATTTTAAGACAGAAGAAAAGAAGACTTAATTCTTATATGTAAATACAATACTTTGCTTTGTTTTCATAGTTTCCAAGTCCCTGCAAAATAATCTTAATAGAAGCATTATTAACTATTAACTAATAAAAATTAAAATAAGACTCCAAAAAAAAACTTAAACATTAACCAATTCTTAATAGAAGCAAAAAAATAATATGAATTTCAAAGTTATAGATATAAACAAATATTGATAAAATTCTTACCTGTTACCTGCAATTTACAAATTAAAAATTAAAAATTAAAAATCTCTTACATGCAATATTTTTTAGAAAAGATTGACACCTTTAGTATAGCCGATTTCTGGCAAATCACATTTTTCTTTTTGTTCATTCCATTTTTTTTTATTACTTTACTCAATTGAACTTGAAAAGATGAAAAGAAAAAAAGATACATATACGAACATAATATAGTGAAAAATCTTACCAATCATATATGCTGAGATGTTTGCTAGATATTTAAATTGTGTCAAAAATATTAATCGATAATGTTTTTCAAAACTGAAATTATTGTTCCGTATTTTAATTTGAAGAAACAAACAAAACTTACTACAGGAAAGGAATTCAGCGGGTCTTAGCATCATCATTGTCATGAGTTTTAGGTTGATTTTAAATATAATTTTGGAAATTCAGAAAGTAATTTTTGTGTTGTAGATTTATTGAGAAATAAAATTGCTTCCATAAATCTACAACACAAAAATACAGTCTTTAAGATGGTGTTTTATAATGATAAGGTTAGTTATTTTGTGAAATTCAATTTTATTTTATTTTTGAAAAGTGTTAGTGAAAACTTACAAGATAACAATAAATACAAGATTACAATTGAAAATAAAAATGAAGAAATAAATCTCTTCAGGCTGAGGCGCGGATATCTCGCTCTCTTTAAGGAGATTCAAGCCCACTGCAGCAAATGTTTTCACCGGCCCAGCAGTAGTCCTTCTTGACTTGTCCCCTCCAGGATACAACAGCCTTCACAAAGTATAACTCAACAACTCTGGACAAGATTTGAGTTCAAAGCTCCACAAAAAAAGAAACACCTCCCTTCAACTAATAAGAACTCTCTTTTTTGACCAACTCTTTCACTCTATATTTTTCTTGTGTGTTGTGTATTTCAAACCAAAAGAAGACCACCACTATTTATACTAGAAGAAGTCTTCCTAGCAATGAATAGGAAGATGATTGGGTAGTAAATAGTAAAGATAATGGTCTTAGGAGTTACATAGGTTACATATGTTACAAAGAATAATGGAGGAGTAAAGAATGAGATAATGAGAGGGGTAACTAATGTCATCAATGGCTGATGAACATGCTGCCAAGGTTCCAACGTTCACTGGAACGTTTATGCCAGCATTATATGACCACAAAGTCAATGGCCAAATGCAGGAGTAATTAGGCAACATTAAGACACCAAAATAATGAGCAAATTTAATATAAAAAATAATATTAAAATGCTCAATAACCAACAATCCCCCACTCATTTTAATATTAACCAAGAGAGTCTATCAGCTGAAGGAAGACTACTATGCATAATGAAGGTGTGCTCTGCATTGAACCTCCACTTAGTGAAACAGTAACTTTTACTCCAGAGTCGTAGTGGTCTCAGACTTGAACTATGACTGCTTAAGGGAAATAAAATATCACTGTCCACACATAATAATCAAGGTGCTGACATGAGCTTTAAAGCCAGCACGTTATGGCCATGTGCTATCCCGGTTTCATGAGTGCTTTTGAGAATAAGCCAATTCTCATAGGAAGCGACCTACTTCCACACATCACATAGGTGAAATCTGTCGAGAGTGCTCCTGTAAGCTTAACACTCCACCCATACGGACTACAGATATTCATTAAGAGTTTTATCAACTCAACCTTCACAAACTACAGGAAACAATGCACTCACATCATAGGGAGGGAATAAAAAGATAGTGCATTTTTCACAACAAGTCATCATATGATTAGTTTTTCCCTTTGAACCTGGTTATAGGATTTCTAGTCCCCAGGTTGGGTTTCCTCATATATGACTCAAGGATTTATAGGCTTCAATCCCATCCCCCTCGATGTGCTCCAGACCTTTTCTCTTGTTAAGGCCTTAGTAAGAGGAT
>JAJOOO010001166.1:0-31686 GCA_029582685.1 Solanum piurae | reverse complement strand
AATTATAAGTGTATAAGACGAATATATATGTATTTGCATGTGTATATACAATTTTCTCTCACTTTATACAAACAAAAACGCAATTTATACAATTCTGTTGTATAAAGCGAGAGAGGGGAGCACAGAGGGAGCGAGCGAGAATTTGGAGGGAGAGAGGCGACTGGCAAACGTTTGCTACGGGGCGCAATTAAATCAAACAGTAACTACTCTATTTATTTTAGATTATAAGTTTGTCATTCTGTACAATTATCCCTATATAATTTGAGTATATTTAACGTTAATAACGTAATTTTCGAGGACCAAGTAAGGCCTTATCAACAAGAAGTCCCATTACCCATATTGTATAATGAAAGCAATATTACAAGATTGAAGAAACAGCTCAGACGCTACCATAAACTGTTTCCTTTTTAGGTGGTGTAAATTTCAAGGCAAAACGCTGTGGCACGAATCCCCGTAAGCAAACTCTATCCTTTCTTGCTTTACAAAGTAGATCTTCTTCTCTCTTTTTTTGATCAATTCACGAACCCTATCTCTAACAGGTAACAAAATTGATTCTTTTTTTTTTCTCTGTCAAAATCCTCTTTTTAATTGATTTTGTTTGGTCCCAATTTATGGGATTCATGTATTGTTCAAAAGTTACACGTGTTGCGAATCGTAATTATATCTGGTTCGATTCTATTGAATCTTTAATTACTGGGGATGGGCTACAGTTTAATAGTTTTGTTTTATTCTATTGGATCCTTAATTCTTGGTTTTTAGCTTAATATTTTGTCTGATTGCTGTGTTGGATTTTTAGTTACTGGGTTTTTGGTTTGTATTCTATTGAATCTTTAATTTCTACAAAAAAAGATTGAATTTTTAATTAATTATTAGTTGCATTTGTTGTACTAACTTTCTGTGATTCGTTTCAGATGTATAAATATATCTTGATGTTTATGAGTCCCTATGACAAAGATGTGTGTCTTTTCTTTTCATACAATTTTATGAGTCTAGGAGTTTCCAGTTTATTTGTTCTTGAGAATCTTTGAACTGAACTTGGAGTGATGTCGAATGTATGATAAAATATGTGAGCTGGTTGGGAAGTCCTGCTCTACTGCCATCCTGTTCTGTTTATATAGCCTGTGTTAATCTATTGGTATGTATAACGATTCACGATGTGGAAATAGGAACTTGGGGGTGTATCACTTTAGGTAAATTGGAAGAGGAGTATGCGGTTGATGACTTTTACCAAACCAGCAAAAAAATTGTGATACTGAGACAAAATACTGGGGTTGTGAGGGAGGGATTATGAACAAGATATATTTAAGATTGCCCGTAAAAGCTTGGATAGAAACCATTTAAACCTGATAGTTGTTAAATAGAAACAAAAAAAACATGAGACCTGATTGTTATAAACAAATGCAATGTGCAGGAGTTGATAAAAATGATCCCTCAACGACTACCCCATAAGCTAAATAGACTTGGTTTCAGCATTCCTTTGTGTCTTGAGTAATAATTTCTGTGATGAAAAAGGGGGTATCTCGAAGGACCAGGAGAGATAGAATAAACCCTCTCCCATTTCTGCTAAGCTTCCCATCTCCAGGGAAAGGAAAAATGGACATAATGAACTACTTATGCCCTAAGTATTGAAAACCTGGTTTACGCACTAAAATCGTGATTCAAATGCATGAGTGAAATTCTAACCTCAAGATATGCAAAACAAATAGACACGGCATATTGTATTCATTGTTAAATTGCTATAAGGGCTATCTTCTTCCCGATAGTTTAATGGAAGAACCTTGGTTTGCTTAAGCTCATAGAATGTGCTTCTTCCTCTCTTACCATACGAATATTATTAAGGAATTGAGATGTGTGTCCTTTATCATCATCATCACTCATATTACTTCTTTGGCTATCAAGAGTCATTTGACATCTTGGTTTCAAACTCTTATCTGAATCTTATTAGTTTCTCCTGTATTAAAGGTGTCAAGTCGGTTTCTCGAGTAGTAGCTTTTCTCCAAAAAAAAAAACTGGTGATTTTCTTTTACTCCCATCTATTCCTTTTTGAAAGGGGAACTTACAAGCAATGGACATACACTTGCTCAGAGTAATCTAGACACCCAGAATTATGGGCACACTCTTGGGGATCATTGTAGTTTGTTACGTTTCTTTGCAACAAATATAAAATGGTTGTCTATGAGAGAAGTAATTAGTTTGCTTCTGAGAAATGGTCAGAGCATATCATATCAAGGGCTGTATCTTGTCTTCCTATCACATATCCAGCTTCCTTATTATATTAACCTTGTGCAATTCTTATTTTGCAGTATTTGTAGAGTAAAATGAGTGCCTTGGATGCAGCCAGAGCGGAGCTTGCCCTTGCAGTCTTGTACTTAAACAAAGCAGAGGCAAGGGACAAGATATGCAGGGCAATACAGTATGGTTCAAAATTCCTGAGTAATGGAGAGCCTGGCACTGCTCAAAATGTTGACAAATCGACTAGCTTAGCAAGGAAAGTATTCCGTCTTTTCAAGGTTAGGTTACAGTGCAATTTTGCATATTCGTATTAAGGGCATGTCTTTATTCAAACAGTGGTACTTACTATATAATAGCATTTATTTTCACCAGCTGTTATGATTTTGAGTCTTGTGTCCTTTACTGCTGCAGTTTATCAATGATCTGCATGGGCTTATTAGTCCACCTGCCCCAGGAACCCCACTTCCACTCATCTTGTTGGGGAAGGTAAACACCGACTCTCTCTTCTTGTGATCTCTTTTTAATTCTCGTGTTACTTGTCTAACAGTGCTGGTGATTTCAGTCTAAAAATGCATTGCTATCGACTTTCTTGTTTCTGGATCAATTTGTGTGGCTTGGAAGGACAGGCATTTACAAGGTATTAAATCTTTTGTATTTATGTAGTCGTTCCGTTTCTCTAGAGATGAGACAATGAAGGAAAAATGTCCTAATATTCTTGTTTTTTCTACACAGAACAAAGAACGCACTGAGTTACTTGGCAGGATCTCTCTCTTTTGTTGGATGGGTTCCTCGATATGTACTACCTTAGTAGAGGTTACTTCTCACCTTACTATTCAGCATGTGAAATTAGTGCTTGATCATTGCTCCTAGTGTTTGCTTTTATGCCAATAGATTGTCTCACATTTTGTTACCCCAGATTGGGGAGCTCGGGAGACTTTCTGCATCAATGAAAAAGCTGGAGAAGGAACTCAAGAATAGCGACAAATACAAGGTTTGCCAATTCCAAGCATCATGTGTTATGGTTATTTTGTAGCAATGTGGAATTTTGCTTTTGAGATTATTCTACATTAGTGATATTTGGTGGATTTTGCATTGTAGAATGAGCAATACCGGATTAAGCTTCAGAAGTCAAATGAGAGGTCTCTAGCCCTGATTAAAGCAGGCATTGATATAGTAGTTGCTGTCGGATTGCTCCAATTGTCACCTAAGAAAGTCACTCCTCGCGTAACAGGAGCCTTTGGATTTGTTAGCTCCTTGATATCATGTTATCAGGTACATGTTATCAGAATCTTTTTATGCCTTAGATTAACCTAACTTCAAGAAAGTCTTTTCAAAAAGGAACAATAGCTTATCAAAACTTCTAGTGTCAGTGTATTGAGATGTCTTATTTTCCTTGTGCAGTTGCTTCCAGCACCGCCAAAGGCCAAGACATCATGAAAGGCTCTGATGCTGTTGATGAATTCCCAATATCACTAGAATAATTATTTATGCTATGCATACTGCCTATGAGGTCTCAGCAGTTTGTCTACATGTTACAGTATTTCACCTTGTTTTACTGCATCTTTTATTTTGGTACAGAACTTTAATAATGACATGCTGTGTCTTAGATTCACTACATTTTAATGGTATGGCATTTCAAGGCCAGCTATTGTACTGCAAGAAGATTTCTAGATCATAGTCAACAGTAAATTCAAGTGTCTTTAGTGGTAAGGACTAGGAGTGAGGAACTCTCAGATAGTGCACTAGATTTGTATTTAGACAGAAGATACAAGAGGCTGAATGCCACTTCCTCTTTCAAGAGACAACAAAGTTGACATGATTTGTATTAAAAATAAGAAAAATATTCTCCTGAGGTAAGTGTATCGACTCCATGGATCTAGTAGAACCTAAAAGAGTAGTAGTAATCTTTTTCAACAAGAAAATTAAAGCGCACAGTTCCAAAATGGTACTTAATTAGCTCATGCATTTTAGGCCAGCTTAGTTCTCTTATTCATTGGTCAATTGCAAGGGTTATCTCAGGAGGGACAAGGGAAAATGTAATTGTCTTGTTCGATGCATTCCCTTCTCTTCCCTATTTTGTACCATATATAGTAAGAGAGAGTGCAAAGCCCTCATCTGAACTAGAAAACCAAAGTTACTTTGGAAAGCATAATTCCTTTGGTTAACATGTGTAAAATCTTGCAAAACTATGTAGTAACAAAACCATCTTAGAGAATGCAGGGTATTTACTTGAAAAGTAATGTAGAAAACTAAACGAAAAGAAAATCATAACTTTAAGTTGCAAAGGGTGTTAGGAATGGAGGAATATATTTTCCAGAAGAAACTTCACGTCTCACTATCCAATACTTGGTAAAATTTTAAAACTATAACAAATGAACAACTATTAGAGAGGGTTCTCTTTCATATCAAACACACCAAATTTCTTTTTGGTCCATTTAATTGCCTTCATAGGTCCAAAGCCCAGCAGGTAATTCCAAGCACTATGTTGGAATCTTGGATGAATCTTACTAAACAAGCTTTGCAACATGGATTAAAGAACCTCTCTGTTGTACTCAAGCACAAAGTCTCCAGACAGTTGGATGTTCTGTACACCAAAGGCAGGACTGAGTGGTCGTCCTCTCACTTTCACATGGTTAATGCTGCACATATGAATCAACAGTTTTCAGATAACATACGAAAGCAACAAGCACTGACAATTGATATTATATCTGAAATAATCCTTAGTTTCCAGTGAAAACGAGTTTCCTCCGTTTTCTCTCTGTGTTTCTTTTTTCTGCTTTCTGTGATAATTGAATTCAAACAGGATAGAATAATTTCCATTTTTCTTGATGAACACCGAATTTATACTTACCATTGTAAATCTTGAGATATTAATACCTTGGAGTGATGACCAGGAGCACTTTTTTTTTAATTATTATTTTTCCTCCTAATCTGTTTCATGTTCCTAGATGATTGGCAAGTTTTCTTAAATCTTAATTCAGTAATTTGGGTTGTAAATAAACTGGGAAGTAGTGAATATTGATAGTCACTATGGAAAACAAAAAAGTTCCTTCACAATGCCATACAGAAGAATGAGGGGAAATAGAAGAATGCATAGTATAACCAAAAAGGATACGAGTCTTTTTGTCTAAAAGAAAGAAGTTGGCAAGTGGTAAACATGGACTTAGATTAGGAACACTGGAAAAAGGAACATTTCAAGTATAGATCGATATTTCATTAGTATTATAGGCAATTGAATATCCAAAGAAATTGCGTTGTTCTCTAGTTTCTTTCAAAATTGTCCAACGAAATTGCATTGTTCTCTGGTTTCTATCAAAATTTACAAATTTAGGCCTCATTTCTTGAACTGGAAATGTATGTTTTGAAGAGAAAATATGGGTTTCAATTTCTTTGACAAATGAAGTTAGTTACTCGAGCCTAATCAGTAAATACATAGACAAGACAGCAACAAAATCTTGCTAATGGATAAACCAATAAATACGAAACAGAACTTCAAGACAGGAAAGTGTTGAACACTAACCATATGTAAAACAAGTTGTCAATGTCACATCTCTGAGCTCTGCCCAATAGTTCAATCTGCAGATATCCACCAATACAAAGCACTGGTTCTGGTAACTTGAACTGCTGCAAGCGGTTTTCCTGACCATCAAAGTTTGATCTATTAATTTTCTATGCTAATTAATCTATGACACTCCTTTGAAAGGCATGTAGATGATGTTTAACCTAGTTTACTATTTACTTATGACAAGACTTAGATGCCTTGACTCCTTATCAGTGGTGAACTCTTCCACTACTTTTTATTGTTGGAACTGTTCCACCTACGACCAGAATAAACTTATATGTGCCTCCACCAGTAAAACGACAATTTAGTCAATAAGATCACCTGTGTTGGGAAAAGTAAAGTTAATAACTGCACCTGTCTCATCTGGAATTCTTCCGAGGTATATGTCCATATAAACTTGTCATCAGCAGGCAGTAGCTGGGGGAAGTGCAGAAGATAACTCTTTTCTCTTGAGGATTTGAGATGTCCTAATCGAAATCGAACAGATTTCGCGGAGCATATGGGCCTGCCTCGATGGAAATAAACTGATTTGCAAACATATTAGTAAAAGAGTGCCAAAAACTTTGGAAGTCTGATCATGAGTGGTCAAGAGGGCACCTAGTGCCACAAGGTGGTCAAGAGGGCATCTAGTGCCACAAGGTAATGATAAGAGAGAATGAACAATCACCTTCAAAAGGTTGTATGTTAATTTCAGTGATACAACAAAGATCAGCTTTCAATTTGTAAATTAGTGTCTCGGGAGCATTGGGATCACTGTGCCCTATACTTGACCAATATGAAGGCCTAATTCCATATCTGTCTGATGGCGCTAGAGTATTCACAATACTTTCAAATGGATAACGGTCCGTACTTGAAGCCCTGACTGCATGACCCATGCAATCACTTGGGCGTGAGTTTGATGTTTCAATATCTTGAAGTAGAGAAGCATAAACATTATGGTCTCTTTTTAGAGCCTCCCAACTGGAATTGCTAGACTCGTCTTTTCTTTCTGCTACTCTCAAATCTGGTTCTGTTATACGTGTAATGCTAGAAAGCTGCGGAAACTTTCTCAGACACAGTTGCTTGGAAATTCCATTTGTAGCCACTGCAAACAAATAAGTAGACCTTCAACTCATTCATTCTCCCATATTCAAGTAGCAAAAAATGGCATCCCTAAATTTCTTGAATAAATGCTCATTACAGCATCAGGTTTCTGTATGAAAGAAATTCTAAGAAATTGATGCCCCGTCAAAATGACAGGGGAAGTGATGAAATTGGAAGGCCGACAGACCAAGATACAGTCACTAAGTTCTCGACTACAACATAAATTAGTTACACCACACACCAACCACAGAAGGAAAAAATGATATGCAAGTATAGTGTCTCCAACTAGTAATTTATCAAAAAAAGAAGTTATTTACAAAATACTATCCCCGATTAATTAATTACTGGATACAAACTCAAAAGAAAATTTACAACATGCAAATGGGCAAGCTACACTCAACTAGATAGATCAGGTGACATTTGAGGACAAACAAAAAGACCAAGTGTGCCATCACACAACTAGATTATACTTCTTGAGAGAACCATCAATATAGCAATCCAAAAAATGATGGTGTTCGTATCCATAGAGAAGTCAACTGTTTTTAGTTCTGAAGCAAACATATCAATGTTTCTAGAGAACTGGAAACCGGGATATAAGTAGTTTGAGATGAAAACAATGGAGCCTCAAGCAGGGGTATTCTTTCAGCTTTTGCAGAATTGTATTGTGTCCCCAAAAGATTCTTTCCCTTTTTACTTTCTCTTCCTGGAACAATCTTTTTCCTTCAACCGAAAAAAGAATCTTTATTTAAAAAACATGTTCAGTAAAAAAAAATTAACTTCACTATATGAAAGTTTGAAATGTTTTAGACCTTTTGAGAAAGTTCTACACTTTTACCCTAAAACCACTCCTCGTAAAGCAACCCCAAAACCAATTCATAGAACCAAATCCCAACACTCACTAACCCCAAGAAGAAAAGAAAAAGACAAATCAAATTTATTTATTTTAATCTGAAAGCCCTGTTGATCTAATACCGCGAAAAGGATTCAAGTTCAAGGACTAATTAATTTGGTGTTCATGAAATATCTATCACAATTCTTCCTTACTTAGCCACTCAGGCATCAAGTCATTAAGAATCAGGAATTGTGGAAAAAAGGAAGATCTATGCGAAGTTTCTAAAATATAAAAGAGAAACAGGGACACAAGAAACGGAGGTATATTAGAGGTCTTCACAGCCAAGGTTGGAAATGTATTGCAGTATTTCAACTTATACAAAATTTTCCGATGGTACTAGACATCATATTTGTAGATAGCAGGACAAACAAAAGGGATCAGGTAATTTGGTCAAGGTCTAACCTTACATTTTGAACCTCAAGAGGTTCTCTTATACAATGTTCTTTGTCACATGCATTAATTAATTTACACCTGGTATTTCGAGAAAAAATCAAAGAAATTTGATCATGATTGGTTGGCTGTACATTCTCCTTCCTTTTTCTGAGGCTCTACTTATTTGTGCTCATTCCAGGCATATTCAAATTGCAGATTTAGCATCAATGCTCATAGTAGGTGTAGATGCAAAGAAAGAAAATGTTATCAATGCAGAAAGGCTCTTTACTTCAGTATCTATAATGATGAAAGAATAAAAGAAGTCAACAATGAGATCTTAGGCACATTAAATATAGCAAGCATAGGTAAAAGACTAGAAGAGAATGGAAATAGGAAAATGCAATCTCTGACTTATCATTTATGAAACATAACACCGTTAAGAGTGTAGTATTATGATGAGATGAAAAAGAGAACAGGTTTTCAGTCTCACAACCTAAATAAAGTACTAACCAAGGCAATAACTGCTTTAAAGGAAAAACTGAAGGCTTGAACGACGCACCAAATTGGCGCCAAAGGCATGAAACAGAGGCAGCACGGACCACATCAGCTGGATCATCCAAACGCATCAGAATGTTCAGAGACATGTCAGTTTCAAGCCATTGCACAAAATCAACATGCGTCTCCATACCAAAGCAAATTTAATCAAAAGTTCCAACCCCTGATTCATCACAAAATACATAATTCATGCAATCATTAAAAATATTTGTATTGAAAAAGATAGAGAGGAAGTAAGTAAAATAGAAAAAACTAAAGCCAGTTTATATTTGTTCTTGGGGCTACTGAAAGGCTCACGAGAATGGTTTCGCTTAAGCTGCTTTCAAGGAATGAAACTCCCGCATCAAGTCAAAACACACATAACAATTCTCATCATTCATACATTAACCAATTTCCAATTCAAAAACACCAAGAAGAAAAATCTGGAAACCATCTAACCAATGAAATGAGAAAGCAAAAATGAGGCAAGAAAGACAAGCATAGGGAAGATACTAACAGTTAGGTGCATTAAGAAAAGGAACGAAAATTAGCATGCAACCAAGAATGACCTACGCATCTGGAGTTCACCCAAAAAATTCAACAAAGAATGAAGGCCAATTAAACACAAAGACCAGCAGAGAGTAGAAAAGGAAGGGAAGGGACTTGATACCTTTCGTATTGAAGAAACAAACAAAACCTAGAGAATGGAACAATATGCATACAGGGATAGAGAAAATGGCCACTGTTTCCACCCTATTTTAGAAGAGGAAATGACATCACAATGGCTGCATTTACTGTGTAAACTTTAGAAGCCTCAAAACTTTCTTCATGTATAAACTAATTTCTGAACTGTCTGTAAGCACTGAGGAATCACTGTAGAACAATCACTTTGCAACTATGGGATTACAGCATACCGTTAACTAATAATAGTGAGGATGAGGTTTAATCATAATGCTACTTGTAGATAAGAACAAAATATTACCACACTAAGCAATAAAAGTAATTAAGGATAGTTCCGTGTAGGTGAACGAACTTAAACAAGAGTTCTTCTGGATTTGGAAGTGAAAAAGTTTCTCCCTTTTAAGATCCTAATGCTTGGATATGCTAGAGTTTCACTAATGTATATAAGTACGTCTCTAGTGCATGAACAAACTTTAATGGATACACATTTTTTTTCAGAGAAAAGGAAAGGCTGCATTCATCTTGCAATCATTATTAAACAGATACTTCAGAACTCGACTTGACAGATAAATGGGGAGGAAAAATGGTAAGGATTACATGATTCATCAAGGGAAGAACACAAACTCCTGGAAACTCCTAGAGAGCACATATCCAGAAACCCCTCTCTTGACTACACACATTCAGTCTACTTGTTACATTCTGGACAATAACATAGCTCAAAAGCCTGTGCATCGTCTCTTCTCCTCCAAGATAAACATTTATAATGAAAATGCAGTTTAAAGTTTTGATCTTGGTCCTTTCTTCCCGGGAATGTGCAATGCATCGTAATGACCAAATCCGTGATACAGAACCTTAATAGGATTGTCCTTGCCATATTCTTGCCCGTATTCAGCAATAGAAATCAGGCCACGTGCGTCCTGGTCATACATGTAAACAGTAATTGGCATCTGGAGAACATGAGAAGCCATCAAAAGTTCTGGTTCACCTCCCCACACATGAGAATTCCTTATTTGGGCAACATATGTGATAAAATCACCTTCGATGAACCATTCGGTCTCTTCTCTCCTCTTTATAAATTCATCTGCCACTCTGGCCCGCAATTCATCTGCTAATTGCCTCTGTAGGTCCTCATTCGGAGGGGGCTTCCCTGACCTTACACAAGCACCATGAGCAACAGAACGAAATAAACATCTTCCATCTCCAGGTATACCAATTACAGAATAGTCAGTATAGACCTTCTTTCCATGTGAATAGCCAGTGGTTGAGGATTCACAGCTATCTCCCATACTTCCTCCTGATGCTTCAGCATGTACTGGTTCAGATGCAGAGCAGCAGACTAAAAATCCAATAAATAAACCTGCAGATGTATGATTTCGCTGTCCAGAATTACACCCAAATTTGCGAAACTTCGATTGAGTAGGTAAGAAAAGCCTCATATTCACATTTTGGGACCAAAAAGAAATATCACAGCACACATTCCTGCGACTCGCAGCAGTTGTAAGCGTTAACGAGCGGCAGCTATTCTTCAGGTTGGAGTTAGTATACCCAACACATCTCTTTTGGGATCCTTCAAAGTTGATTGATGATGAGATACAATTTGACCTGGGTGCAGAAATAGTAAATTTTGCAGGGTTGGTTGAGATATAAAAACGAAATGAGCTGGCTGGTGATTGCAAAACAATATTACAGAAGCGGCTTGTCATTTATCTTGTTACAGAAGCAAAAACAAAATCTATGTATCTCCCTCTTTTTTAGTGAGAAGGTTCTAGGTAGGGTCTGGAAGAGGCCAGAATTCAAGGCTCTGGCTTTATCCAACTAACCAGCCCGGTCTTGTGCTTGTTAGGCCCATAGGTTTTGGATACACCGACAACAGTTATGCATACACAAGTGCAATAATCCTGGTCAAAAGACAAACTTCAACCTCTATGAACCCAGAAAATTGCTCAATCAATTAACAGACAAATTACTAGAACCAAATGAAATTTGTAGATGAAAACTAAGACAGTAGCTTGTGCTTCTAGGTGAAAAAACCCAGATGAGAAAAGGCTAACCTTTAGAGAAGGGAAAGTTTACCGTCTACGAATCTGATACAAAGCCGACTCAACAACGCTGTGTTTTCCTCAAATACCAACACTCTATTGGGAGGGCTCGTATCTTATTTATCCAAAACAAAGTAACCTATTGTTTATTTTTATTTGTAGGTATTATATCGTTAAATTTAGTGTGATTGCGTTATTATAATTTTTAAATAATGTTTTAGAAAATTGTTGATATGTAACAAGTAACAACCATCCCATCCAAATAAGCTTTTTATAATCCCGAAACTATAATTTCAGGATAAAACCAAACAACCCTCGAGTATTGGATTATTGCTAAGTGAGACGATTTCAAAAATGGATAGGTTGATAGTTAATATAACATCCGATTAGCAATATGAAATTCTGCATAATACTCGGTGTAATTTCACAAAAACAAGTGCAGAGATGGTTTATATTTTTCTGAAGGTAGAAAGGTCCATGACACTAAAGAAGCCTCACTTACCGTATGTGCAAAAGCAAACAGTAATGAAAATGTCATTTGCATGAAGGAGAATGCATCTCTTTACTGCTTTGTTATTGAAAAATGTGCAAAAGCAAAGTAGAAGCATCTCAACAAATCATACAACAAAAATACAGTTTCATCCATAAGGGTTTATGCAGCTCTAAAACTTTTAAGTAGAGAAAGAACTGCTGGAAAACTACTTAATTAAGAACCATCGAAGACAAGCGGAACATGCATCAATCGCGATGTTAAATTACAAAAATCCCACTTCATACATTTCATCATCATCCTCTTCGTCGTCCCCCCATCCCATGAGTTCGAAACCTGGATGATGGTTCTGTAAAAAGAACTCCACAATGCCCGCATCAACCACAAGGTCATCTGATAATGTTGGAGGAATATTTGAGTCTTGATGACTTCCATTAGTCATGCATCCAAAATCATCTCGATTGTACTTCAACACAAATTCTTGAGACGGCTCTAGGACCTCTATGTCAAATGCAGGGCCCAGAGGTCGCCCTACAACTCTCACATGACTAACACTGCACATAAGAATGAAATATCGTCAAAATCACATATATGAATGATTATAGTCAACCAGCCTTCTTATAAAACATCTACAATACAGTTTTTTCGGTCAGTAATGCAATGCAAGTCCAGTACAACAACTTGCTGATAGATAGAGCAGCAAATAGTAAGTAGACCTTTCAATCAAAGAGAGAAAAGATTAACACAAACCATATGTAAAACAAGTCGTCCATTTCTTGTCTCTGAACTCTGCCCAAAAGTTGAATCTGCAGATATCCACCAACGCAAAGCACAGGTTCTGGCAGGTTGAACCGCTGAAAGCATTTTTCCTGGCCATTAAAGTTTGATCTGTCAATTCTCCTCCGAATGCAAATTAGTCTATACACCCCTTTCAAGGACTTTGAGAACAAATTTGACTAGTTTTTACTTTCAACAACACTTGATCAGAACAAAGCCTATGACTACTCTCACCATCAGGAAACTTTTCCACCAAAAACATAGAAAACTGAGTATATAAGATTAGCTTTTATAGGAAGAAGACTAAAAAAGTTAAAAAAACAAGACCTGTGTCATAGGGAATTCTTCAGAAGTATATGTCCATATAAACTTGTCATCAGCAGGCTGTTGCTGGGGCATTTTCAGGAGATCACTCTCATCCTTCGAGGATTTGGGGTGCCCTAATCGAAATCGAACGGATTTTGCAGAATATATGGGCTTGCCAGGCTGGAAATAAGCTGAATTGGAAAAATTATGTATTAGTCAAGAGGGCCAAATAAAGCTTCAGAAGCCTGTGAAACTCAAAACTGTAAATTTGAGGGGCATCTAATCCCCCAGGATGATAATAAAAGAGACTGAAAGGAAGCTTCAATCACCTTCGAAAGGTTGCATAAAAACTTCGGTGATCACACAGAGATCAGCTTTCAATTTGTAAATTAGTGTCTCGGGGGCATTTGGATCACTGTGTCCTTTACTTGACCAATAGGAAGGTCTATTTAGATATTTGTCCATCGGGATTAAGGTATTGACAATACTTTCATCTGGATAATTGTCCGTGCTTGAAGCACTGACTGCATAGCCTATGCAATCGTTTCGACATGATTTTGATGATTCAACAGCTTGAAGTAGAGAAGAATAAACTTCATGGTCTCTTTTTAGAGTCTCCCAGTTGGAATTGCTAGACCCAATGTCTTTTGCTTCTGATGCACTCAAATCTAGTTCTGTTATCCGCGCAATCCTAGAAAGCTGCTGAAACCTTCCCACACAGAGTTGCTTAGAGAGTCCGTTGGTAATCACTGCAAATAAAGTAAATCATCAACCTGTTAGTTCTTCCAAATGGTAATAAACTTTCAAGGATAAAAACTGGCATGCCAAGATTTCTCGAAGAAAGGCTTAATGTAGCCAATTTCTTGTGAAAGAGATTGTAAAGTTCCTACAAATTGATGCCACATCGTCAAGCCAAAAAGGCAGCAAAGTCAGATTACGGCAGTACTGAGTAAAGTGCCAACATCAAAATAACTTAATTGCATTGCACACCACTCAGAAGAAAAATATAATTTTCAAAATAGTAGCTTATCAAAAGAGTTAAAGAAATACAAATAAGTAGTTAACTACTTCACAACATGCAACTGGGCAAGCTCCACTCAACTAGATAGCTCAGGTACTATATTCGAGGATAAGCAAACAAGGCCAAGTATGGTATCACATCACAAGATGATACTTCTAGATAGTCATCACTATATAAAATATTAACTATACAAGCGATGATGTTTGTGTTCAAAACCAAATCAATTGTTGCTCTTTTATAAAAAAACTATGTTTCTTTTTAGTGTTTTGGGACGAACAATAGTCCCAGGCATGCCCAAAAGCTGAACCTACCCTTTCAGTTGTTGAAAATGCATTTTGTCGCCAAAGGTTTCTTTTGAAGAAACTGTGGAATGTCTATTTCCTTCATCCAATGAAATTATTTAAAGATATATTTCAGAGGGCCAAAGATGTAGTCGGATTGAATTTAGTTTCACCATATGAAAGTTCCCAAATGTTGAGAGCTTTGGAAAAAGTTCTCCAATTATTCACAAAACAACCACAGTAACAAATTCTCCTATAACTAAATCCAAGCACTCGGTACGTTTTGCCCCCAAAAAAAAACGAAACCTAACACATTTGAAACTGAATTTAAATTGACGGTGAGGGTTGATCACTAATCATCCTACAAATATGCATAAATTCAACTACTCAAGGACTGAGACAACTCACATCCATTAATTCAACAAATTCACTGAAATAATAAACGATGTGTTCTATATACTTCGACACAAGTAACTTCGCAAATTATCCGACAAGCTCCCTCATTTGACCTCTCCTTGCATTTCTTATAAACATGCTAAACTATTTAAGAAATTCTTTTAGTCAACTTCCTTCTACTTATTTTGTTTTTAACTTTTTCCATATGGCAGGGAAAATAATGAATGATGTGTTCTCTATGCATCTGGATGCAAATAATTCAGTGAATCATCCAACAGACTGCCTCACTGAACTTCTCATGCATGTCCTGCAATCACGAAACGCCAGGTAGAAACAAAAAAATAGCAATAATTGGGTCAAAGTTTAATCTTAATTGTAGAAACTCAATAAATCAGACAGTGTTTCTCATCGCAGACATAACTTCATTGTGTGATTGGTATTGAATACTTTCATGAAATCAACCAAATCTGATTATGATTCAGTTTGCACTCTTTAAAGGATCCGTCTCTCCTTTCATCTTTCCAAGACTTCACTTATTTTGAACTCATTCCGGATATTTATCAAGGCATATTCAAATTGAGGATAGAGACTCACTGCTTAATAATTCTAGATGCCAATAAAGTAGTTATGAGTCTTTATGCACACTAATCACATGATGTAACGGGATAAAGTATACCAAGTATATGAAACAAGAGTAGAAGAGTCTTGTAATGGAAACAAAGGAAAACTCTGCAGTTTATGAATTTTAACAACACGAGAAATGATAACCAGTATAACCCCACAAAATGGGGTCTGGGAGTTAGTGTACGCAGACCTTACCTCTACCTCAAGGGTAGAGAGGTTGTTTCCAATATATCCTCAGCTCAAGAAAAATCATCCAAAGCAGTCCAGAAAAAAAGTAGCAGCCATACAGGAAATAGCAGACAGTAAAAAAAACAGCAGGTAGTACCAGGACAGTAACTACAAAAAAAATAAAAAATATGATAGTTGAAGTACAAGCAACAACAAAAATTGAAGGACAAGAAACTACTGGGGCAACACTACAACTACTGTTTTTAAGGAAGACGGAAAGCTTGATTAGCTTACCAAATTGACGCCAACGGCGTGAAACAGAGCCAGCACGGACCACATCAGCTGGATCATTCAAACGCATCATAATGTCCAGAGACACATCAGTGTCCAGCCATTGCACGAAATCAAAACGTGTCTCCATGGCACAACCAAAAGCGCAATCCCCTAGATAATTTCAAAGTCCCAAAACCTGAAATTGTCAACAAACACAAACAAAATGATGAAATAAGCAAAAAATCTATAAAAAGAGAGGGAAGTAAACGACAAGGCTATCAACACTAATATAGAGAATTCAGAGTTAAATCAGCAAACATATCCCAAATAAGATAAATATATGAACTTAAATACCAACTTATACTTGTGCTTTATGTTTCAGAATGGATCATGTAAAATGTCTTCTCTTTAGAAACTTCCAAAGAATGAAAGTTTCACATTAAGTCCATCAATTAACTACACCTCAATACCAAATTACTCAAAGTCATCTATTTGAATCTTCTATATCCAACCCCCCTCTGTTTCAGGTCCTTTCGTTAAGTCAATACTCACATAAAAATCTCATCTTTCACAGAATTCACCATTTTTTTTCCAATTGACAAAAAAGAAAAAGATAAAGATACATGAGAAGGCTACATACCAATTCAAATGGGAGGGGAAGTAGAAAAGAGGCAAGAACAATAAACATAGATAGATTTAACAATCTGGGGCTCAAAAAAAAGTAGCATACAACTCAAGAACAATCTAAAATTCTGGGATTAACCCAATAAATTCAAGAATGCATTGAACAAAAATGTAAACCAACAGAAAGAGTGGAAAAAGAAGAAACTTTGTACCTTGTGAATTGAAGAAAGAGAAGAAAACCCTAGAAAGAAGAGCAGAAATAAATCTAGAAATGGAAACTATTGAGGACAGATAAAATCATTACAATAGCTTCAATGACCCAATAGATTTATCTGAAGCTTCCAAATTTAATTGGTGGATGAAATTATTTCTACAGTTCTGTTCAAACAGGGAAGAAAACGCTAGAATTTGGTCTGCTTTAATTTAATTAATTTTATCGATTTGGTTGCTGGGCCGCTTATAATGTAGATCTGTCTATTTTGTGCAGAACATGATGAGAAGATAGAAAAAGTACAACTCTTTGCCGCATACGGGGTAGGCAAATATATTTATTAGTTCGGCATAATTTTAGAAAAATATTGGAGTATCTCCAATTAAATAAATTTTGTAGGAATAAGTTATTTATTTTCTAATATAATTTATTATGCTTGTTAGGGTTGTTCATGGTTATAATTAAAAAATCGAATTGAATTGCAAATCGATTAAAAAAATCGATATTTAGTTTGGTTAGATTAAGTTTGGTTTTAAACGATACTATTTGGTTTGGTTTGGTTTTACTAAAAAACAACCACAAAAATAATCAAATCGAACCAATAAATTTGATATATAAATTTTATAATAATTTATATATTATTCATAAATAAAATAAAAAAAATTTTAAAAAAAATTAATTAACTTAACTCAAGCCCAACACTTGAGTCCAACTATAAAAATCTTAAGTTCAAGTCCATCAAATCCATTTTAGTCTTTACATACCCTACTTCACATAAAATAGTCACACTTTTTTAATTTCTTTATTGAATCACTTTATTCGTGTAGTGACAACTCTATTATTGCTTAATTTCTTAATTGAATCGACAGTTGATTGTTCATGTATTAGGTGTTTCTGTCTATCGAGATACCTACATCCTCAAAAAAATTATTACTTTCAAACCAAATAAACTAGAAAAACTGAACCAAAAAAGGCGATTATTTTTTTCGTTTGGTTTAATTTAGGTTAAGAAATTTAAAAAACTGAATAATTGATTTGGTTTTTATTTTAATCGATTCAAACCGCAACCCTAATGCTTGTCATTAGGGGGTTGCATAGTTTGGGTCAAACAAAAAAACTTAACTCTTTTTGGATATTTGGTTTAGATTTTTAAATTGTGAAATGAATTTTGGGTTTTATTAAATTTATGAATTTCAAATTGAATATTAAATTTAGTATTTCAGATATCTCCAAAAAAATGAGAATTTATGTTTAATAATAATGAGTCCTATTCATATCGTATGTATTCAATGCTAGATGATCCAACAAAGAATTACATAACGTGGAAGACAAGGTAGTCTTAATTCTCGTTAACTATGGAAAGTTATGCATTTCAACGAACAAATTATTAGATGAATATATTGAGGTTGTTAATTGTTATGATCTGTTTTAAAAGCTCAAAAATAAAAAATAGATTTAAACTATCCAAATGATTATTCCAAAATCAAACATACAAAATCAAATTCAGTTAAATTTATTTAGATTGAATTTGGATTGTAATTTTTTGATTCGAAAATTGAAATTTACATAAATTTGAACGGTCCAAACTTTCATTCCTATTTTTTTTACGATATAATTTATGAATTTTGAAATTGAGTTTTTGTCTCGCTTGATATAAGTTTTATGGGAATAAAATTATGTAGTACAACATAATTTGTCATGCCGCAAAAATATAACCTTCCGTCATCTGAAAAAATCTTTATTATTTTGATGTCATGAATATTTTTTATTATTTAAAATATTGAAAAATAAAAATTAAATACCACATCAAAATATAGATATTTGCGCGAATGACCAGAAAAATGATAGACCACGTAGCTTCATAAGTCACCTTTACATAACTTGTTGAAATATGTTGTTATCTTAACGGACATTTAAAAATAGTCATACAAAATTTTAATAAAATTTTAAAATAAATATTAAGAAGTAATTAAAGATGTAACTTCTTATATATCTACTCTAGTATATCATGCAAATAATAAGAATGTACTTAGATTTTGAAATTGCATCACTCTAGGACATTTTTTTTTAGAATTTTGCTAAATAAAAATTCGAACTTTAGAGCACAATACATGCAAGAATTCTTAAGTTTGGAACACAATTATGAAATTTCAATGGTAAAAAGTTTGAGAAATTATCCTCCTTTTTCAATTTTTAAATTATGAAATTTTAATTTTTTGTCTTTAAATTTTACAATGTTAAGTAGTTTAAAATAATTTGTAGTTTGTATTTTAAATGCAACTTATATAATTGAATATACCTAAAAGTTTATGATCTTTTCTGAAAGAATCAAACCTACAAGCCTGTCTTGGTATATTTCAGTAGCTTTGAAATTTTTTAGCCACAAATAACGAACTTTTATCAAGCAGTGTAATAAATAAATATCGAACTAAAAATCATGTTTATTTTTCTGTCTTGCATCCGATTTATGTAAGGTTTAGAATGTCTAGGCTGAGCATTTGTAATTGATAGGAAATTTCCTTCGACAACAACATGACTATAATCTTGTATCCCAAATGATCCTGTCTATTCCCTTGACAACAACACAAGTCTAAAAATTTGAAGAAAAAATTAATTTTGAATAATGATTGATTTGATGTGATTGTATTGTTGTGTTATTTTTTTGATAGTGTTAAAAATATTTCAAAATATTCTCTATTCAACTATTAAATTTAGATATATTCCGATCTGCTACATGACATAGCAAATTAGCAAGTGGTCTCAAACTCTTGTAGAAGCATGAAACTCTTAATAAAAAAATGGAAAAATTACAGAAATCTCACATTTTAGTTTACTTATTACCATTATTCCCTATAAGTTTTACAAATCTCCAAATTCTCTCATTTTCGGGCATCAGATTGGTGTATCTCACGCATCAGATTAGTGTATCATGTATAAAATGTAATGTATCTTACTTAACGCTTAATGTATCTCGTGCATAAGATTAATGTATCAGCGCTTATATTATTGTATCCGTTTGAGGGATTTCTGTAATTATAAACTTTTAAGGGATAGATTGTAATTTTGCCTTAAAAGTATGTGATTTCTGTAATTTGCCCTAAAAAAATTCTTAATCTGCCACATGACATTATAAGTGGTTTCAAACTGAGCATGGAGCTCTTAATAAAAAAATCAAGAGAAATGTTAAATTTAGCAAGAATTTAGTGGTGTATTTCACTCATATTACAAGATTGTGATGTATTTAAGTTCCATTAGTCAGATAAATAAGTGTTTTTAATGTTGTCCATAGTTCATGAATAAAAATAATAATTCGTACGAAGTTTAAGATTTAATTATTTTATTTTATTTTTTATCTTACCTTTTACTATATGGAGTGAGGGGTCGTTTGGTTATGCAGGGTTTAGTTATGTAGGTATTAGTTATGCAGGGTTTAGTTATGTAGGTATTAATTATGCAGGGTTTAGTTATGCAGATATTAGTTATGCAGGGTTTAGTTATGTGGGTATTAGTTATGTAGGTATTATTTAGTTATGTAGAGATTACATTACATGAATTATTAACTATTGAATATTGATTTTAATATATATTATTTACAAATAAAATAAGTAAGCAAATAGTATAAATTCTTCCTTATAAAAAATAAAGAAAGTAATTTTCTCTATACTTAACTAGGAATTCTGTTTTTTTTTGTTTTTTTTAATGTTTAAAGCTTATAAAAATAAAATACTATTAATATATTTCAAGTACATTATACTATCCTATTTTATATAATGTAAATTTCTATCAATATGATGTATGTGTTGTTTGTACATTTTTAGTATACCAAATTTATAAATTATATACAAATTTATATTCTAAATAAAAAATTAATACATGATAATTAAATATGTGGATATATTTAGTAATATATAATGAGAATATATAATTAGCATATGCGCTATCAAAATTATACATTCCTATTCGTTAATATTAATAAATATTTTTATTTTTATTTTAAATGAAATCAAATAAAAAGTTGTTTGTATAAAAAACAAAGAAACAAAAATAGTTGGGAAAATAGAATAGTTATGTAAAGTTTTCAGTAAAAAAAGATTTAAAAATAAATTAATAGGGATAAATGTGTAATTTATTTTTTAATACATGTATAACTAATACCCACATAATTTATTTCACCTTCTATCTTGCATAACTTATACATAAATTCCCTCATAAGTTATGTAGGTATTAATTATGTAGGATTATAAAAAACGCAACCAAACACCGTATAAAATTAATATATGAATAACTTTTACACAATATTTAAAACTTATCAACCAAACATAGTATAAGTCATGTTGACTTTTCAACCTAATAAAAAACTTTTACCAAACATAGTAAAACTAATACAATATTGTATACATGAATAACAAGCCCTCTTATACCATAACCAAATGGCCCCTATAGTTTTATGCGTCCTCTAATTGATTTAATCCTTTAATATATTATGAACATGACATATTGACATTATATAATTATTGAAATATTATATTTATTAAAACAATACAAACAGATATAATAACCCTCCAAACATAGTGTAAGCATTTGCAACAGAAATATAACAACAGTCACAATGATACCTCAAACAATGTTTTTTTTTTTTTTTTGGAACTGAAATATTTTAAAGGATTAATAATAAAGAAAAGAAAAGATGATGACAATCTCAATCCCCATTGGTAATAAAATTTCTGATATCTCGAAGAAAATCATGATTGGAAGGCCTTTCTTCTTTCCTCTCATATTTTCTTACCTAATTCCATAGTGAACTCTTCAATCCCTATTTCTCCACACCTCTCCACATCCCTTCACCAAAGATCCTGTGTACGAAGTACGCCTCTGCCGTCACCGGCAGTCTCTCGTAGTTGCTTATTTCGATCCCTTCCAACTCATCCAGCGGGCCTAGCCCACTGCTATTCACATTGTAGAGCTCGCGCCGGACGCGGTGACCCGATCCGTGGATGTTGATCAGGTATGGGATCCCGTAGGGTCCGCAGGCCAGAGAGAAGCTCTCCACCGTCGTGTACTCGCCGACGATCAGATTTTCCATCAGGCTATGGTTTGGGAATCCACGCTTTAGGGTTCCGTACGTGAAAATCAACAGTGAATCGCTTTTGGTATCTCCTTCTGTGATCGCCATTATCCCTAACGGATTATCTAGTAAAGTGAAGAAACTTCATTGTGACTTTTTCACGTTACATTCAGAGGCTTATCCACAATTTTGAATGATGGGTACATTATTATGGAGCATTGTGGATCTAATCGTTTGATATTTAGCTTCATATCATTGAAAATAGTTACGTAAAATTTTAAAATATTTTAATATAAGATAGATATAAAATTTAAATTTTTATTCTCACTGAGTGGTGCATCCAATTATTATCGCATTATATAATACTTTAATTGTGAATTCACACATTTATATTTAATAAAAAATTAAAAAATATAACATTATTATATATGATTTAAGGAGGAAAGCATGGGTTCACGTGAATTCGATGACCCCTCCTGCATACGCCTCTGTTACATTGCTACTAACAATTTATAGCCTCATAAGAGAAATTGACACTGCAACCCGATTAAATATGCCCTTTAACTTGACTTCAAATCACATTTATACCCTTCAACTTTGGATGTGCACAAGTAAACACTTAAATTTATATAAAATTGAACAAATAGACACACATGTCCTACATGACATCCTATATGTCATTTTTTGTCCTACGTGCATTGTGTCATGTAGGACTCATGTGTTTACTTGTTCAATTTTATACAAGTTTAAGTGTCTACTTGTGCATATCCAAAGTTAGAGGATATAAATGTAAAATGAAACCAAGTTAAATGACACATTTATGTATTATGCCAAAAAACTGCATTCGATCAACAGTGTTAGATGTAAAAAAATGTTATAATGGTAAAAGTAGGTGAAATTGAATAAAAATCTCTATATTTTTATTTAATCGGTTAAAGTGTACTTTTCTTACTAAAAATATTGGAGTAATATATTTTTTCTTTTTAAATATACTCCCTTTGTCTTTAATGACTTGTCCATTTTTTCTTTTTTTTAGTTATCAGTAATTATTTGTCAATTTTGATAAATCAACAATTTTTTTACTTTCTTTGTCCCTAATTACTTATCAATTTTTACTTTTTGAGTTGTTCCTAATTACTTATCCATTTTGACAAATCAAGAAAGGATAAAAAAAAAATTACCTATTACTTTGAAAAAGGTAAAAAATCTTAAATTTTTAATTCATCTACTTAATAATTAATAGGGATAAAATGGTAAACTCACTGTATCAATCATTATTTTCTTAATAGTGGGTAAATTCAAAAGTGGACCAGTAATTAGGGACACAAGAAGTACCTATTATATCTTCAATTAATTACTTTGAAAAATGTAGAACTTTTTAAAAATCTCAAAGTTTTTAATGCATCTACTTCATAATTAATAGGGATAAAATGGTAAACTTCATATGTCAATAATTATTTTCTCAATAGATGTGTTGATTCAAAAGTACACAAGTAATTAAAAACAGATGGAGTATTCTATTTCTAATAAAAAATATCATTTTTGAAGAATCCTATCTTATCTTGGAACGAAGTCATTCTTATATCATAGCACAGGTGATTTACTTGCCTATTTAGCTTTTTCGCGTATTCTCTCTTTTAATATTTCGACTCATCTACTGTTTGATAAGAGAAAAGTATCATCATCTAAGCTCAAAATCAACTATTGTCCATCATTTTCGTGGACTAAGGTACAAAAAAACTGAAGCTCTAGGTGCTAAATAGAAACGACTAGAAAACAGAAGGGACTTTTGAGGAGAAAACGGAGTATATACAAAATTAATGGCTGTAAAGCAATCAACAAGAAGTTAATTGTTTAGCTAAGCTACTAGGGCATATTAACACAGAATCAACACACAGACCACCTTTTGTATGTGTACAATCTATCTGTGTCAATGAATATTTGATCTTTGTTGGAACAGTGGCATCCTTAACAACAAAGTCTCCTACATGGTGCTGCATCCAAGTGCCTAAATTGTCCAGATAACACTGGGATGTCACACGACAAGCATCCGCTGTTGTTAACTGAAACTGGACAGGTTTTAAGTCCCAGCCATGAACGTGCTCATAGTTACAGGCACGACGTTTGTGCCTCTTTGTCGCCTTACCAAGCTGAAGTCTGAAGAATAAGCTATATGTCCCTTCTGGGAATTGGAACTCGAGATCACCATCGACTTCAAGCCACCAGATTTGTTGAAGATAAGCTACAGTTTGGAATCTACATGAAGAATGAGAGTATCAGTATAGAATCAGATGCATAATTGAACTTCCAAAGTCTACATTACTGGACAAGGGAAAGAGCAAACAGATCACAAAATGTATGAAATGAATGGCTAAGCTAACACATTTACAATACAAAAATCTTCTTTTGGCTTACTTATTTCCTACAACCACACAATTCCATATACTAATGAAATCAACCTATTCGAGGATTCACCCTCACATGTCAAAAGAAAGGAATGAAACGCGACAACACCCCACCCCCCCAATTGATCATCAGGCCAGCTCAACTTCGTGAATGCCCTGAAGGAGCTGCTCTCATTAGGATGAAATCTCGAGGATTCACTCACTAGGAACTTGATCACCAGGCTCAACATCACTTGACCAATTTATACTGATCTTAGTTTAATAAGTGATCTTGTATTCTTAGAACTATCAAAATGTCATTGTATCGATACAAAGACAGAGTTCAGATTGGGATGGAGTTACTATTTGAATTATGAAAAAGGGTTTGATTCATTTCATAGTTCATACAATAGTATGGTAATGGTGGGTTGATTCATATAGAAAAGATGATAAGTAACATGTTAAACTATCAGTAAATTTTGAAGCTTTTTCCTTTCATGTTAGGTGACTACTAGTCAATAACTCATAAAAAACAAAACACTTGTTTGTAGCCATTTTTGTTGAGAAAACCCCCACCTTGATTCATCGGTCGGAATGTGATTCCAGTATCTGCGATCATCGATGCCGGTAATTGCCATTCCTTTAGATGAAATTGCCAAACAAACCCCTCCATTCTTCTTGTCAATCCATACTTGCTGTAACCAAAATTAAAAAAAATCATCAATTCAAATCTCAAACTTGGCAGGGGAATAGGTAATATAAAATGTTAAAAAAAAGAAGAGACCGACCTTTGTGCCACCATCAAAGGACCTGGGAGAAGAAAGCTTAGCAAAAAGGTCCTTTTTACATAGGGCATCATCAACTTTGAGGGCAAGCAATTGTTGAAGAATATAGTTATAATTTGAGGGCAATTTGGGTTCCCATATAAAATCAGCAGATGAAGCATCACGAAATACCCTATTAATACGCGATAACTTGCAGATCTCAGGTGGATCAAGGTACGAAAGTAGAAGAGCAACACAAGCCTCTGGTATATCATCAAGCTTAGGCTTAAATGGCAGATAATTCAACCCATCATCACAATTTGTGTCAATGGAAGATACATTCGCACCCATGTCTGAAAAAAAAATCAAGAAATAGAGAAATGAAAAAAATGGTGGAGGTTTTTAGAGTCTCTCTCTATGTATTTATTTATGTCTGTATTTGGTGGAACAAGAAAAGAAATTGTGGATTTTGATGTTTTTTAGAGAGAGAAAAAATGTTTTTTGACTGTTGGTATGACGAGGACGAGGAGAGAAAAAGTATTCTTATCCACAACTATTTCAAATTAGGGGGTCGTTTATTCAATTAATCTCGATATTACTCAAGTTTATTTTCTTCGTTCTATATTACTTTATCTTTGTTTATAAGGCATATCCTTAAAAAAAAATTATTAGAAGTATATTTTAATGATGATTTTGATTTTTAGATTTGATTAGTTTCATTCATTTAATATTAAAGATAGTATGAGAAAAAGTAATAAACCCCTTTTAATGTGTTAAAATAATGAAATATATGTTTTTAATATAAGAGCCACATAAATAAAACGAAGGAGTACATAATTTTAACTAGCAATCAAACAATTCCTCAGGGGTTGTTTGATAGGTGGTTAGATTTATGCAAGTATTACTACTAATCTATGAATTTGTTATGAGGAATTGATGTATTATCTTATGTAGGAATTAGTTATTCATATATCATTTATTTCATTTTCTATTTTACATAAAATTATAACATAAATTTTCTCATTACTTTATAGATGTATTCTTTATGCGAGTTTCTAAACTATAAATCAAACATGCATGAATGATTTACATTCTAATAAACTATCAAATATATTGTATTGCTTGTACCAAATAATCCCTTACTGTGATAGGTTGTTTTGGTCTTTGTTAGATACTTGGCTTATCAGGTGTCCTTTGAATGGTAGTGAAGCTTTTGCCCAACAACTTGCCAAGTTGGCTTGAATTCCATAAGAGTACTTGTCAATTGATAAAATCAATTATTTTGAAGAAATTGCTTTTCTGGATAATGCATAAATAATACTCAAAAAAGTGTCATTGATGGTCACTTCTAGCAAGAATTACAAGTCTGAACTGAATAATTATATTATCAATCTTGTTCAATTTTATTTTCGACTAGTTGTGAGGGTCTACTTTTTTTTATCTCGTATAAAATTTGATCCAAAGCTAATAGATAATTAATTTTAAAAAGTGTTAGAATGTAATTGTTACTAGTCATTGTCTTAAAACATAAATTATGTCAATTAAATTATTACTCTTAAAAAATAATTTTGATGTAATGATATTTTATATATTATACCTCATATATTCAGCTTTAAGCCAATGAACCAACATTTGTTAATAAAACTGTATTCACTAAATAATTTCACTATTAGTTAATTACTTTTGAAAATATAATTTCGCTATTATAATCCAAATAACTTATACAGGATGCCATAAATTCTTAGTTATGCTTATCTTTATCAATCCATTGATATGAATGTTTACTTTTCGATCCATTATAGTGTTTATTCGAAGCAACAAACTTTTGAGAGAAAAAAATAGAAAGAACAAAATGATGAATTAAAATTACTAAATTCTTAGGTAGAACATCGACATTATATGCCATTATATCCAAATCAATAAAATAATTCTTATGCTGGCAGGTTAGCTATCAATTAATTAATATGTTTATGTGGTCCATCTTTCTTTTTCACCATTGCACTTTTGTTTCCACAAGGAAAAACATTAACTATTAATTAACATTAGAAAAATTAAAAGTGTCCACCAATCACTCTCCTAACCACAAATTTTAATATTAAACTAATGGAAAATTAAAGCAAGAAAGTAATAGTATTCTAGTAACTACTATAATAAAGTTAGGTTGGACCCTCCCCCCTTGTGCAACTTGTTTGTGTCGTATATATGCTAAAAATCAGAATGTTGAAAGGTAATTTTAATTCAATAGAAGATAATTAGATATAAATAGCAAAATCCTTTAGCACTTTACATGTGGAATTGAGTCAGCAACTAGATGTAGGCCACAAATGGCTTTTCACTAACACGTATATATTCCCTTCGTTTTAATCAAGAAATTAGATTTCTTGCTCCGTTACAATTTGAATAGAAGAAAATATTCTTTCAGATATCTTATACATAAAAATAAATTATAATGTTGATTTGTTTGTAAGGTGAATATAAGCAGAAGACGAAAGAAGAAAGAAACTTCTAAAAAAATTTCATGGTTGTACATCTGTTTAAGAATGATGTTTTTTCTAACGTTAATCCATGTGATGCTTACAAGAATACATAGCTGTCCATGTCCTAATTACACTTGATTTTACTTTATTTAGTAACCATTGCTCTTCTTGTTTTCATATTGATAAGTTGAATTAAAAACAGCAAATCAATGAAGTGAATTAATTAACAGATATATATGTTGCTACTTGTTACTATAAATAAAACGATTCAATAAAGATCTTATTAGATAATAAAAAGTTATAAAAGAATAAATTAAAAATATTAAGACCCAAGACTCAAACCCGAGACCTCTGGTTAATGGTGAAGCAATTCCACCACTGCACAATTCATGTTGGTGATATGTACATACCATTGCAAAAAAAAAAAACTAGTTTCTCATTAATAACTTTTTAGCGGCTATTCCACATTATTTTGATTGATAGGGTAAGAAAGAAAAAAATAGTACTAGTATTTACACATGAAAAAATTAAAGCATTTTAGTGTTTGAACAAAATATTGTTTTGAAGCATGCATTTTTCCAATGAACTAATTTTGTGGAAAATAAATAGGATTTATTGATTCGCGGTTGATTTTTTTTTAAAAAAAAAAATCTTGACTAAGTTACTTGCTTCATGAGATGGTACTCAACCAAGTACGACCACTAATTTGTCACAGAGCCAGTAATTGTTTCTCATATGACGGATGGTGAATTGTCATGACCTATGGCCGTAGCACATTATATACATAGGTAATAACATGTCACCATACTATATTATATATTCAATCTGATAATTTATTTATTTTTGGGAGGATTCATTAACTAGATCAACGAAGCATTGTCGATCAAGTTGACAACCCTTAATTCGAAATTTAATTTTTTCACAAAAACAGTTGAATTAGCTGATGTTTTTGAAACGCCATATTGGACCATGAAGTAACCACTAGTAGTTTTCCTACCAAAATACGTACTTGCCGTACACAAAAATTATACATGTTCATTGATTATGTTATATTTATATGTCGATTATTTAAATTAAATGAATTCTTCTGTAGAAACGTTGTGGACAAGTCGAGAGAAAAGGCAAATTCTTTAGATGGATTGGGCCCAGTGCATGGTCATTTCCAATCAAGAATGTTAGACAGGCCATACTCGATACATTCTGTTCACATTTTCCTCCTCTAGTTATATAGCAAAAACTGGTATTTTTTCTCTAGGAAAAACCTTCGAGGTCAAAAGTTAAAAATATTGTTAAGTTGTTATACTTGAAGTTTCGCAGGTAGAAGGACAAATAGGATAAGAAATTCAAGATTGTTCATTTTCAATTCAAGGTCATTCTCATAATTAGAAAAATTGAATTATCTATTCATCTTTGCTAGTTGTCCAATTTTCATAAGCCAACAAAGTCAAAACATTGAAGTTTGTTCATGCTCTATCTTATGAAGAAATTGAATGCTTAAATATTTACCATAAAAATTACTTTTACATATGGTTAACTCATTTATATTTTTTGCTGCTTTCATTTGACTTTATCAGATAAGTATTCAACCAAAGTACAATGGACCACTAACTTATCACGGAGTAATTAAAAGTTCGTTTTTTTAGTCTTAGTCCAATTCAATTAAGCCTTTGAAAATTAGTACATGACTTCATATATAATGAAGATCACACTTGGGAAAGACTTAAATGTACTAACTAAGTCGTTTAATCATTATACTTTGGGGAATTAATTTGAAAATTTCTTATGCACCATTATTATCCTGACATTATTATCTTGGAATATATATCGTCATTTCATTCGATTCAATTTTTAAGATTTTGCACATTCTAGAAAAAAAATATATTTAATAATCTTAATCATAAGAGTATTTGTCCCATCACCAATATTTATCTATACCATTTCAAAATAACTTTAGATATATATGCGGTATTAAAGTTTTATATGACTGAATTCAAATCATAGAAAACTTCAAACATCACATCACATCATACACACTACGAATATAACTTAAATGATGATTCCAAAATCGGACATTTGTGCACTTCAGATAATAAATTGTCTTGGAATAAGCCAAAGTTTGCGAGAGGCAGAGAGCAAAGCCTAGATGACTAATTCAAATAAAATTTTGTCCAAGAACACCCATTGCCTATATATAAAATAATAAAATGTTTTCTCTCAATCTAATATTTGATTTATATTATTAACATATGTAATTAAAACAAACTGAAGTAATGTAACTAAGAATTTATTCCAATAAACAACAATTTAAAGAGGAAATCTAAAATGAGACACATTAAAATATGAGGTAATTTACTAAATGAAGATAAATGAACTTTGCACATCTTCTTTAGAAAAAAAGTATGTACACACAATAGATTTAACACCCCTATCATGAGGGTGAATTTTAAAGTATTTTTTACTATCCTGAACTATTCTTCAGAGACTAGTTTTAATAAAGAAAACAAGATTCACATGAGTTATGTTGGGATAATTGGATCCTACACTCTTAATTCCATGTTTCGAATTTGATCTCTGAAAAATGTAAAAAATCCTAATTGGAGCACCACCCCCAAAAATGGAAGCTGCAATGCAAGGATCCAAATTTAGTCAGGCTCAATATCGATATCGAACATAAGGAAAAATAAAATAAAATTGTGAACAATATTATTTTAATCTAATCTATAATTCCTCTGTCCACTCTTTCTTTTTTAGTTGTCCCTAATCATTTGTCCATTTTGACGAATCAAGAAAGGACAAAAAAATTTACCTTGTATACCCTTAATTAATTACTTTGAAAAAGGTAGAATTTCTTGAAAATCTTAAGTTTTTAATCATCCACTTCATAATTAACAGAAGTAAAATGGTAAATTTACTATGTCAATAATTATTTTCTTAATAGGTGTGTCAATTCAAAAGTGGACAAGTAATTAGGGACATATGGAGTATTAAGGATCATAAATGACTACTTCGCCCTCGATTTGATATTCGAAAATATATGCATTACTTTCTAATTTCTATAATGGATAGAATATAATTAGTAACAAGATTAATCCTTAGTCCATAAATATGATGATGTTTTGTCATTTAGAGCTTAATTAGACCACTGATGATAGAGTAGTTATCTTTCATTATCTTCCTGAATAATTATATGAAAATTGTACATGTCAATGAAGTTCACATTAAGAAATTAAGGTTCCACAGGTTTTCCTTCTTAATTATTCTGTTCTAAAGACTAATTATTAGAGGAATTCTAGAGCCAATTATGCAATCTACCAATAGAAGAATTTTTTTGGTATTATCTTCCATTTTCCCATAAAAATTATAAGGGATCTTTATTGAAATAGCAGGCTAGGATTACCTTTTACTTTTTTCTAGCTGTTATATATTATACTACTGTATATAATGAAGATATAGGTGAATCATCTAAAATCATATTTGTAATTGTTTAAGAACAAATAAAATTGTTATTTTGGAAAATAAAAAAGAAATGAAACTAGTTGAGTTTGATGAGATGCATGCAGTGACAATTCATGTGGACTTGTAGCTGAATCAACTAACCACATGGTAGTTGGTACAATTTTCTACTTCAAGTGACATCTACTTTGAAATTTGTATCCCCTCCCATAATTCAAATGTGAAAGATTTTATGTGTTCGGTAAGAAGGAAAATGTGTTTCTAAAAAAATAATACTAATATTTTTCCAAAAAAATAAGTGATGCTTTTACTTATAATTTTCTAATTGTAATGCTTTTACTTATAATTTTCTAATTGTAATGCTTTTACTTATAATTTTCTAATTGTAATGCTTATTGCTTGCTAATAAACAATAGAAGATATTGTCCAGGTTTTCTTTTATACATAATCTATAGTAGTAGTATTTTTTAATTTAAAAAAGAATGAATTTTTCCTTTTTTTTAATCAATTCTTTAATTTCAATTTTCACATGATATTTTTAAGATAACAAGATTAATGAACATTTTGGTGCACTTAGCATATCTATAATTTACAAACGCAAAATTCAAAAGTTTTTTTTTATTTCCTTAAATTTTGTGTCAGATTAAAATAGACGGAACAAATGAAAACACACCGAGTATTAGGGTGGTTTTGTACCTTTGAACAAATTTTAAGACCGTATGATATTTGCTCTGATTACTTACATCGGTTAACACCGAAATTAATTCTAATACATCTTGTACACCTACATTTTTACACTAAAAATAAATAAAAAGGTACCTATTAATAATGAAACAAATAAAAGCCCATAGTAAAACGTCAAAAGTTTAATTTTTTTTTAAAATCCAGTAGACCAATTACTTTAATGGATGACTAAAAATAATAAAATTTAATAAGAGGCATAAGGTGAAAGAGAGGAATCAAGATTAACCAATTAA